>JACXGJ010017003.1:0-11649 GCA_016801105.1 Esox niger
CAGGCACTAGACCTTCTCCCTGTAGAAGACTCATCATTGTCACTGTTCAGGCCTACCACAATAATGTTGTCTGCAAACTTGACGATGGTGTTGGAACTGTATAAAGGAACGGAATCATGGGTGAAAGAGTAATGGAGGAGCCTCAGCACACAGCCTTGTGGAACCCCAGTGTTCAGGATTAGGGTGGAGGAGGTGAAGTTGTCTAAACTGACAGACTAGTGTCTGTTGGTTAGGAAGTCCAAAGACCAGTTGCCAAGAGGAGCTGATCCCTAGGTTATGGAGTTTGTTGAACAGCCTAGATGGGATGACTATTTTGAATGCTGAGCTAAAGTCTGTGAGTAGCATTCTTACGGAGGTGTAAGTTTTGTCCAGGTGGGTCAGAGCAGAGTGTCCCGGTAGGCAAACTGGTAGGAATCCAGTGTTGCGGGGGAGGCAGAACTTAAGGTGGGACAGAAACAGTCATTATTCATGTTTTCTATGTCCCTTTTGGAGTCAAGGGTGGCTTGAGTGGCAAACAATCTCCAGTCTGTGTGTCAAAACTGGTGCTATAGAACTCTCTTTGGCCACACATTGACCGTCCTCACTGAGGGTTTCGATGCTTCACAGGATGTGAATGACTTGGTGAACCATATAAAAAGGCTCCGTTTTACTATATACCTTGCATCATTTGTTAGATGTTAAATTTGTTGAGAACTGTAAAGTTGTTGTTCTGACTGTATTCTCATTTCAGAGGACATCGGAGAAGCAGAGTACGAAGAGGTGGAGAGGAATGCACAGTGCCCAGTTGGTTGGCATCAGTATGGGTCACTCTGTTACCACTTTGTTAACATTGCAGCTCAATGGGCTCAGGCAGAGGTAATGTTAAGTGAGACAATAAAGTAACAGTGTAATGAAATTGTCTGCCAAATTACTGAAATGGAACTGTGCATTTGAGTTTTAGTCTTCAGGCCTTTTCTTTGTCTTTTACTTGCTGTAGCGCCACTGCTTGGGCTTTGGAGGAAACCTTGCATCTGTCCACAGCCTCTCTCAGTATCAATTCCTGCAGCGCGTAATCCATGCATATACCTATAGTTATCCTGAAACCTGGATCGGAGCCAATGATGCCATCCAGGTAAAGTCAAACATCATGAGTAGATGGCTAAAATGAGGGCTATAACGAACTCTCTGGTTTACTATAATTGTTTCTGTCTTCCCTGACCCATGTAGGAAGGCATTTGGCTGTGGAGTGACGGATCCAGATATAACTTCAGTTTCTGGAGTAGTGGGAATCCAAATAACTTTGCAAGAAAACCTGGGAATGACAACACAAATGGAAGAGAGCACTGCATGGAGATGAACTGGGGAGGTGTGTTGCAGTTTTATTTCTCTTAACTCAAGATCGTTACTGATTGTAGCAGCTGCAACATCAGTTAGATGATGTGGTTATAGAGTGAAGTATTGTAATTTGACTGAGTTATTGTAAAGACTCTTTATGAAGGCTAATATTTAAGACGTTTTGTATGCAGTGACTCTGCTTTCATACTTATAATATTTCAAGAGATCGCATCGCATGAGACGCCCAAGCCCGAGAGGATGAATATATACAGTGGGGCAAAAAAGTTGTCAGCCACCAATTGTGCAAGTTCTCTCACTTAAAAAGATGAGAGAGGCCTGTAATATTCATCATAGGTACACTTCAACTATGAGAGACAAAATGAGAAAAAAATACAAAGAATCACATTGTAAGATTTATAAAGAATTTATTGGTAAAATCCTCGGTACTATAAGTATTTGGTCACCTACAAACAAGCAAGATTTCTGGCTCTCATAGACCTGTAACTCCTTCTTTAAGAGGCTCCTCTGTCCTCCACTCGTTACCTGTATTAATGGAACCTGTTTGAACTTGTTATTAGTATAAAAGACACCTGTCCACAACCTCAAACAGTCACACTCTAAACTCCTCTATGACCAAGACCAAAGAGCTGTCAAAGGACAACAGAAACCAAATTGTAGACCTGCACCAGGCTGGGAAGATTGAATCTGCAATAGGTAAGCAGCTTGGTGTGAAGAAATCAACTGTGGGAGCAATTATAAGAAAATTGAAGAACTGAAAGATCACTGATAATCTCCCTTGATCCGGGGCTCTACGCAGGATCTCACCCCGTGGGGTCAAAATGATCACAAGAACGGTGAGCAAAAATCCCAGAACCACACGGGGAGACCTAGTGAATGACCTGCAGAGAGCTGGGACCAAAGTAACAAAGGCTACCATCAGTAACACACTACGACGCCAGGGACTCAAATCCAGAAGTGCCAGATGTGTCTCCCTGCTTAAGCCAGTACATGTCCAGGCCCATCTGAGGTTTGCTAGAGAGCATTTGGATGATACAGAAGAGGATTGGGAGTGTCATATGGTCAGATGAAACCAAAATAGAACTTTTTGTTAAAAACTCAACTTGTTGTGTTTGGAGGAGAAAGAATGTTGAGTTGCATCCAAAGAAAACCATACCTGCTGTGAAGCATAGGGGTGGAAACATCATGCTTTGGGGCTGTTTTTCTGCAAAGGAACCAGAAAGACTGATCTGTGTAAAGGAAAGAATGACTGGGGCCATGTATCATGAGATTTTGAGTGAAAACCTCCTATCACCTAGGGCATTGAAGATGAAATGTGGCTGGGTCTTTCAGCATGATAATGATCCCAAAAACACTGCCCGGGCAACGATGGTGTGGCTTTCTAAGAAGCATTTCAAGGTCCGGGAGTGGCCTAGCCAGTCACCAGATCTCAACCCCATAGAAAATCTTTGGAGGGAGTTGAAAGTCCATTTTGCCCAGCAACAGCCCCACAACTTCACTGCTCTAAAGGAGATCTGCATGGAGGAATGGGCCAAAATACCTGCAACAGTGCGTGAAAACCTTGTGAAGACTTACAGAAAACATTTGACCTCTGTCATTGCCCACAAAGGGTAAATAACAAAGTATTGAGATGAACTTATGTTATTGACCAAATACTTATTTTCCACCATAATTTACCAATAAATTCATAAAAAATCCTACAATATGATTTTCTGGATTTATTTTCTCATTTTGTCTCTCATAGTTGAAGTGTGCCTTTGATGAAAATTACAGGCCTCTCTCATCTTTTTAACTGGGAGAACCTGCACAATTGGTGGCTGACTAAATACTTTTTTGCCCCACTGTATAAATATGCATATAACCTATAAGCTATACAATATAAGTGTTCACAATTTTGAAGCAACACTGATCGTTGAAGTAACTCAGATTTAGAAGGATTAAAACAGAAGAGCATCTATGACCCAGATGAGTCTCTACTTAGTGAACACATCTTCAGCAGTGGGGGCCCAGACATTGCAGAGGCCTCTTCGTAAGGTCAGAGCCCAAGGCCCCTCCCCCTAACCCCTAATCTCCATCTATTAGCCGCTTCCTCTTACGTCGATAGACCAATGGCTGACTACCTGTAACTATACATATTCAGTCATGGAAAAGAGAGAAATAAAAAAAGTTTAAACTACAAAAGCAAAATTTCAAAAGCACAATTAATGAACAGCGCTATATATAGCCTATTGATCATTGTTCAACACAGTGCTATATAGCTCTGTGCTGGGGGGAGATTCGAAGAAAGGCTACAATTACTGCTGGACCCAGTGATTTTATTTTTGCCACCCGTTTTTGATTTAGTCTAGTTTTTGTCATTTTGACAAAAATATCTTTCAGTTTTTGACACATTTATATCATTTGAATAATAATTGAGTCTATTTATTGTCAAAACGATGAATGTTTTGCTTACAATTAGGTGTTGATTTTGCCAACAATTAGGTCTATTTATATTAAGCGTAGTGTTGTGCACAGTATGGAAGTATGACATTTCATGATACGGATGGAAATATCCATTTGAAATGTAAGAACGAGGGGAGAACAGAAGATTCAAAAACGTTTTGATAGTTAACAAATTAGGGTATTCCCACGTCTCCAGGCCCCCCACCACAATATTTTCCTGTGCATTTACTGTATATTTGGATGATGCACATTCAAAAGTCCTTTGACACGTGAAAGCGCATCCTGAAAAAAACACTGAGGACCCCTTTTTTCTAAAATCCTCCTATTCAACAATTGTAGTTATATTTGACTACTGTCACAAAGAACATTTTATTTGGTCTCGTTTATGTAAACCAAAACAATGAATAGTATTTTTAGTTTCAATTTAGTTTTTTCATTTTCTATTCATTCAGTTATCTTCTTGTCAACTGCCCCAAAAAATGTACAAAAATATTAACCCTGATGTTGTGTTGGGAAGGCTGGTTGCTTGTGAATATGTGCTGCTGCTAACTACGAATCGTGGCAGTGTTTCGTCTGAGGAGGAGCTTCCTCTCTAGCTTGTCAAAATAAGGGCGTAATCCTTGGGTTTCACACAAGCTTGCTCAGACAACTCTTGCTGTGCTTTTGAGCACTGCTTGCACATTGTCTTGTTCATGTCTATTGTCACCAATCAAAACAAAGTTTAATCAACAAATATAAGAAAAAAAAGAATGCACTTAAGACATGCAAAAGCCATTTTTGCTAGATTCAGGGATTTTGAGACAATACTGCCCTATTTTCAACTGGAAGGGGGAGGAGATCTGTTATGTAGCCTGTTTAGTGGCTGTTTTAGAGACTCAAGGGGTGTCATTTTACCTAACGTCCTCATCAAAGCCAGTGTTACATTTTGGACATACCTTCTTTCTTTATTGTGGAATGGAACTGCCACTTCCAAAGATAGAACTGCTGCCCCTTCAAGTAAAGTAAAGCAACTAGTTTAACTGAAGGATACATACTACAGTGAAGCACTCAGCCACTTTGTTCAAGTGTAGACCTATGTTTTTTTAAACATGATCCATTAATATACTTCCTTTGCTCACTATGCTGCATCATTCCTTTTCTGCCAGCTGGGAAGGTTACATATACCTGAATCAGACTTTGAAGCAGGTGTAGATCGTTGCCTCCAAATGGGGAACCTATTCATGTTCATCTTTGGCCAGATCTGGGGTGGATCTCTTTGGCTTATATTAGTGCTCTGTTCAACGTCATCGGTGCTACTATTTTTTGGTTCCATTTTTTTTTTATTAAAAAATGGATTACTTCCATTATTTCACCTCTGTGCCTGTGTCCTACGGCCACAACCGTGACATTGATGGTCAAAAACTCTACACAAAACAGCCATGGAGTTGTTTGTGTGCCATCTGACCGGGTTAAAAAAGGAAAACAAATCTGATTGTCTTAAAGACATTAAATCATTACGTCGCTATCCATATTCCACCACAGTTGATAAATACTTGCCCTTTTGACAGTCCTGTTGCCACGTATGTGATTTCATGACTAGGCAGTAGGCAGTGTTGTCTTTTTATTAAATTAATTTGAAGTATTTTTGACGACTTTGTTTGTCTAACTGTTATGTTTTTTGTTATTCAAACAGAACTCCTTATCTGTCAAATTATGTGCATGTCCCAATGGGTACCTGCCTGGGACCAGCACAAATTAAGCATTGCATTGGCAGTTGAGACTGCCAATGCAATGCTTTTTAGGCTTGGCCTCTTTCTGACCCCCTTTCATTTGTCATTTTTCATAATTTAACAGTTCATGTCCATGAGTATTTGAAAAATAAACTTCATACTAAATTATTTTTCCATACTAAATTGTTTTTCTTTTTTCATTTCTAGGGGAAAATCGCTGGAATGATGCTCCATGTTGGTTTCAAAGACCATTCATATGCTCCAAAAAATTATGATATTTGTTCTAGAAGCTATATACAGTATATTGCACTTTCAAAAGATTTTAGATCATATAATTTTATACTAACACAATATGCAGCGCAGATTATTTAATGTCTTTTTTCAGTGCCAGTAATATTGCAAAGTACTTTATATCCTTGTCATAATGTATTAAAATGGTATGTACACTATATATATATATATATATATAACTAATGCAAGCTGCCCTGCATAGATGTCTGCTAAATTGATTAAATGCAAAAATGTAAATGTACCTACAAATTTAATGAAGTTCTATGAAGAAAAGTGAAAGACATATTTTACAGTATAAAGTTATTGAGTGTCGATCATGGTTTATCATAATTATTTTGTTTGCTATTTAACATTATCTTTTGATGGTGGTGTATTTACTTGCCATAAAAACAACGCATTGGTGTATGATTACTACTGCCATGTTAATAAGTAGCACATTTCAAATGACAATTTGCATGTAAACAACAGATATATTTTGATAAAATATTTTATTTTACAGTTTCATGTAAATAAAACTGGACCTAGAAGGCTATATCCCGACTCTAGTGTCATCAGTGATAAGAGTTTGGCTGGCGGTATGATTTTGGTTAAGAAACACCCAAAGGAGGACAGCACACATATCCAACTCCAAACCATATGAACTTGAATGGTCATTAATTGAATCATTTTCAAATTATATGTATTTGTGTAATGAGGAAGGCTGTGGAAACAGTGAATAACACATAATATAAATATGTTCATCATTCCTAGGCAGCTTCATGATCTCAGGTAAAAAAGGCCAAAATATGATTTAACAGACACTAAAAAGTCAAACATGTTAAAAGGCTTTGAAGATTGATGCAACACTCTTGAAATAGTTTAACTATTGAGGCGTGACCCCCGAACAATCAAACGTTTTGTTGCGATTAGTAAACTGACATGCAAATACGCATGGAGATGCAAAAGACGCAAAATTAACTACAAAAGAATTTTTTTTTTTTTTATTTCATCTAGTGCCGCCATATTCCAGAACTGTATCTTAGCTGGAGTGTCCAGAAGTACAAGGTGTCAAGTGAGACATGGCCAAGGTCAGGAAGGCTGAAACACGACCACCACTGAATAAGATTTGAAATGTACTGTATTGATTGGGCAAAGAAATACCTGAAGACAGATTTTTCAAAGGTTTTATGGACATGAAATGAGTGACTCGGGATGGACCAGATGAATGGATCTGTGGCAGTATCACTAACGGACACACAGCACCACTTCAGTCAGGTGCCAGCCAGGTTGACTGCTATCACTAAAGATGAGGTAGTTGGACCTTTTCGGATAGAAGAAACTCAACTCCCAAACCTACTGCTAGCTTCTGGAAGATACTTTCTCCAAACAGTGGTACAGGAAGAAGTCATCAGCATTCAAGAAGGCCATGCTCCATCACATGCATCCAAGTACTCCACTGCTTGGCTAGCCAGCAAGGGCCACAAAGATGCCTGAATAATGACCTGGCCCCTTCCTCTCCTGATTACATTCTAATGAGAATGTGTGGGCTATTGTCAAATGTGAGATTTACAGTCAGGGAGGACAATAATCCTCTTTGAACAGCATTTGGGAGGCTGTGGTTGCTGCTTCAGCAAATGTTGATTTTGATCAGTTCAAGAAACTGACCGACTCTTTAGATTGAAGGCTCATGGCAGTTATTGAAAAGAAGGGTGGCTACAGTGGAGTGATAAACTGTTTACCCCCTTCCTGATTTCTAATTGTTAGCATGTTTGTCACACCTACATATTTCAGATAATCAAACAAATTCAAATATTAGTCAAAGAAAACACAAGTAAACACAAAATCTTTTGTGACCTCTTGGATGAGTCGGCGCTATTACTCTTGGGGTAATTTTGGTCAGTCGGCCACTCCTGGAAAGGTTCCATGTTTTTGCCCTTTGTGGATAATGGCTCTCACTGTGGTTCTCTGGAGTCCCAATGCTTTAGAAATTGATTTATAACAATTTCCAGACTGATGGAGCTCAATTACTCTCTTTCTCATTAGTTCCTGAATTTCTTTGGATCTCAGCATGATGTCTAGCTTTTGAGGATCTTTTGGTCTATTTCACTTTGTCAGGCAGGTCATATTTAAGTGATTTCTTGATTGAGAACAGGTGTGGCAGTAATGAGGCCTGGGTGTGGCTAGAGGAATTGAACTCAGGTGTGATAAACCACAGTTGAGTTGTGTTTTAACAGGGGGGCAAACACTTTTTCACACAGGGCCATGGGGCTTTTAAATTCTGTTTAATAACAACCTTCATTTCAAAACATTTTGTGTTTACTTGTGTGATCTTTGACTAATATTAAAATTTGTTTGATGATCTGAAACATTTCAAAGTGACAAATATGCAAACAAATAAGAAATCAAGACGGGGGCAAAACGTTTTCCCACTACTGTATATCGGACTCTGAAAATTTGAATTTATTGTCATTTTGTGTTACTTATTTGTTATAGAATAAACACATTATGAGTTGGGAGATTTTTACTTATTTTTAATTGATTTTACTTTTCTTTTTTATTAGTTGTGTAGGATCTGAGCATTAACAACTACAGTATGAATGTATGGTTCATTAGAAGTGATTGTGTTTAGATGTTGAGAATAACAGACAGTTAAGATTCGGCCTGTTGGGCTCTGGTGTCCACAGGAATGTATGCATAGACCATTTGGTGTGGGGGTTAGGGTCTTGGCTTTGTTAAGTAAACACACCCCTCCAGGTATTTATACAGCTTTTACCCCACAGGACAGTTGAGAGAGATGGAAGCGTTTGAGCCTGTAACATCATGTGCTAATAGACTATCAATATGCGGCAATAAACAATTGAATTACTCTCTCCCTTGACAACCGAGTACGCAAGTTATTATTACTACCACTATACGACATGGCTGATTTCTAACAGTTTTGGTACCGCGACCGGATGGACAAGTTTTAACAATCCTAATGAACTTCAATTGGAGAGCTAATGTGCTCTATTTGCAATCGCGGGGAAGACGTTGTTTTTCCTGGTTACTGGTTGCTGAGAACAACTGAACAGTGAGTCGTGAAACTACGCCATATAACAAACTGTCGAGATTGCAAAAGCGTTTGGTAGTCGCAAAGTCCTAGTTACTCCCTGGCTAGGCCACGAATAAAATCGTGGGAAATATCTCCAGGGGTAGATAAATTGGAGAGTGAAGCCCTATGACGACCCGACTAGGCTGCGATTTTTACCGTGTGGAATCTGTCTGCGGGTGCGGA
This sequence comes from Esox niger, assembly GCA_016801105.1. Lineage (NCBI taxonomy): Eukaryota > Metazoa > Chordata > Actinopteri > Esociformes > Esocidae > Esox > Esox niger. The sequence continues at coordinate 9,028 of JACXGJ010017003.1, forward strand.
CAGTCCGTCCCAAGTTAGTGGGGCGTAGACCGGTGTGATAAAGCGCTAAACTGTATTTCGTGTCGACATAGTATGATACTGTAATTTCCTTTTGAGGATTAGAGTGATATTGTATTTTCGGCAGTAATACAGTGACTTGTACAAGCAAAATATAATGCCGTCCAGTTGTAAACTTGCAACAAGAGGACTGCAGCCTGTGACGGGCACGATGCGTTCATGTTTCAAAATCATGGCGCGAATAGGCCACCATCATGAACGAATAGGATCATTAACAACGATGCCTGGAATCGAAATGGACAGAAAGAAAAAGAAAGTTTTCCGGCTAAACGAGATGGATTCTCAGGAAGTTGTATATGGACAGACGAACAGGTGGTACATACGAAGAGAAAAGAAAACGGGAAGTTAAGATGGCCGAGAGGGGACGACCGTCGTGATGCGGGACTGGAGACAAGCCGAATGGACACGGATTCATTCTGTTTCACTACCAGGCCGACCGACAGGAGTCTCGAGATGAATTCACTTTTATGGGATCCTGGAATTATGGACGATACTAGGAACTGACGTGAGCTTTCATAATCATTGATTCATAGAGTTCTTAAATGTTAATTTCCTACAGTGTGTCGTACCTAACCATTGAATGATGCTGGAACTTATCAAGGAAGCCTGATCACCTTCCTCGGTAAGAGCCAAGCTTATTTAATTAAATATTACATGTAGTTTGAAAAGCACTTGATGGAATATAGCATGTTTTAATAGGCATTCGAAATAGCCAGTTTAGTTCTGTCATGCTTCAACATGTTTTAATAGGTATTCAAGAAATAGCCTGTTTTGTTGTGCTTTGTCATGTTTACTTTGTAATTTTGAGTCAAACGTATTTATTGCGTTGAAGATAATGTTTTAAATAGTTAGGCCTTAATGGTCTAATGACAATGTGTGTGGGCTTTAACAGGCCTACTACATGCTACATTTTGCTAGCACATGGGTACATGTGAAACCTAGTGATGAATTAGAAATTGGTACAATGATTTTGTAATCTGGTGAAATAGTCTCATGGTTTAAAAAGTTAAAGAATCGTGTTTTCTCTCCTTATATATTTTATAAGTGGTAGAATGAAGATTACACATAGTCTAACGTTAAGCAGACACACACGGTGTCCCATGACGACTGATTTACGAACCCAATATAGCCTTAAAAAGAGGGTTATACAGCTAAAGCGAGTTTCCTCCCCACTATAAATTAGATGTTGTATTCTAAATGCTGAATTGAGTCTGGTTAAATAATATAGTTTCTCTTATTTGTATTTACCAATTATAACTGTGATAATACTTGTGTTTTTTAAAACAGACGCCTGATACTTGTTAATGGAGTTTAAATTCTAAGATGGTAAATTGACTAATGAACAAATAGGGCATTGCTGTTAATTGTTTTAAAGGCCTACATTGAGTGTCCTTTGGATCACTTATTGTACCTTGATTCTGCTGACGTCATACATCTGTTCTTTGTCTACATCGCCATTCTTGAGAGTTTTCTTAATTTCCACCCTAAAAATAAATCTAAATCTTCAGTAAACGAATTATGTCGGCTAAATTGAAAGGATAGTCTGAGGACCATGTCAGATTTTTAATGTGTTGGAATTTAAATTCCTTATACTTTAAACAAAACGTTTGTCTTTTATGGCCTACAAGCAACTGGGTGAGGTCCTGAACTCCAGGAAGGGGGGCAGATCCCCTGGGATGGCCTCTATCTGCTTTTCCCATTAAGAGTAGCCTATTACTTAGGGTTAAAATTGACTGTTCAGACTGGTCTCAACCAGTCTGAATTTTAGCAACATAAACATATTCAGTTTTGGTGTAATGAAACATTAAGAGAAAGTCAAAAATATTTTCCTCTCAGTAGCTTTAATGTTGAAATTGTAGGATCTGAGCATTAACAACTACAATATGAATGTATGGTTCATTAGAGGTTATTGTGTTTAGATGTTGAGAATAACAGACAGTTAAGATTCGGCCTGTTGGGCTCTGGTGTCCACAGGAATGTTTGCATAGACCATTTGGTGTGGGGGTTAGTGTCTTGGCTTTGCTAGGTAAACACCCCTCCCCCATGGTATTTAACAGGTCGTACCCCAAATTCCAGTTGAGAGAGCAGAGATAGACAAAGAGAGTAGGTAAGAGTTTGAGCCTGTAACATCATGTGCTAATAGACTATCAATATGCTGCAATAAACAATTGTATTACTCTCTCCCTTGACAACCGAGTACGCGAGTTATTATTACTACCACTATACGACATGGCTGATTTCTAACAAAATGTATGGCTTTCAAACCAACTGAAGTGAGGGTAGAGACTTCAAAGGCATTCCTCATTGACATTCTTGTTGATAGAACAATCAACAGAACCACAGACGTGGTAAAAGAACATGCACAGAAGTTGTGGTTAAGGGTTCAACCACCACTATTTGGAATAATGATTAATGTATGTTTGTAAATTCCCTAAAATCTAGGAGGTCCATCAAGACGAGTTTGAGTGCCATGAGGTAGTTTGGCCATTGTCCTGAAAATGCTAAATTTGTGTGCTGTAGCTATGCTAATATAGTTGCCCTAGTGGTTGCAGTGGGTACACCACT
>JACXGJ010017004.1:0-11670 GCA_016801105.1 Esox niger
TTAAGAACCGGAGTGATGTGCTCGGTCCTCTTGGTCCTGGTTAACATTCTAGCAGCTGCATTCTGAATGAGCTGCAGCTGTTTTATAGCCTTTTTAGGGAGTCCAGTTAAGAGGCCATTACAGTAGTCAACCCTACTAGAGATAAAAGCATGGATGAGCTTCTCTTGGTCTTTTTGGGACACCAGGCTTTTGATTCTGGCTTTTGAGAGACGGAATCTAAGACAAAAATCCAGAAAATCACATTGTATGATTTTTAGAAAAGCAGAACTTAATATTTGGTACAGAAACCTTTGTTTGCAATTACAGAGATCGTACGTTTCCTGTAGTTCTTGACCAAGTTTGCACACACTGCAGCAGTGGGCAATTGCAGTATTTTGGCACACTGCAGCCCACTCCTCCATACAGACCTTCTCCAGATTCTTCAGGTTTCGGCGCTGTCGCTGGGCACTATGGACTTTCAACTCCCTCCAAAGTTTTTATATTGGGGTCAGGTCTCGAGACTGGCTAGGCCACTCCAGGACCTTGAGTCTCTTCTTACGGAGCCACTTCTTAGTTGCCTTGGCTATGTGTTTCGGGTCGTTGTCATGCTGGAAGACCTAGCCACGACCCATCTTCAATGCTCTTACAGCGGGAATGAGGTTGTTGGCCAAGATCTTGCGATACATGGAACCATCCATCCTCCCCTCAATACGGTGCAGTCGTCCTATCCCCTTTGCAGAAAAGCATCCCCAAAGAATGCTGTTTCCACCTCCATGCTTCACAGTTGGGATGGTGTTCTTGGGGTTGTACTCACATCCTTCTTCTTCCTCCAATCACCGTGAGTGGAAAGCTCTATTTTTGTCTCATCAGACCACATGACCTTCTCCCATTCCTCCTCTGGATCATCCAGATGGTCAATGGCAAACTTCAGACGGGCCTGGACATCTGGCTTGAGCAGGGGGACCTTGCGTGCGCTGTAGGATTTTAATCCATGATTCTGTAATGTGTTACTAATTGTTTTCTTTGAGACTGTGGTCCCAGCTCTCTTCAGGTCATTGACCAGGTCCTGCCATGGAATGTCTCGACATGGCATTTTCAACTATTCCAAATGAGCTAGTAAGGTCTAAAACATCTGGCGACACAATGGATGATTTAGCCACCCACCCAGCCACTGGTTATCTACAAACCAAATCTTTCTTTGTACCCCCTACCACGAACCCCACAAAATGTCTTCCATTTTAATGTGTTTTTATTTTATGCCTTTTAATCATTTGTGATTCATTGTCAAAGTATATATTTTACCTTGAATAATTGTTGTATGAAAAGTACTATGAAAACATTGATGTGGTTTTACGAATGGTTTTCTTTTTGAATATAATAATAAAGCTGACATGTAAATTATTTATTTTCTTTAACAACCATGACACATATTAAACGAATCACAAGATTGAGCATGTTGTATGTGATCGCGCTTACTCTGGTACAGTGGGACAAAAAAGTATTTAGTCATCCACCAATTGTGCAAGTTCTCTCCCACTTAAGAAGATGAGAGAGGCCTGTAATTTTCATCATAGGTACACTCCAACGTTCCAGAGAATCACATTGTAGGATTTTAATGAATTTATTGGTAAATTCCTCTGTAAAATAAGTATTTGGTCACCTACAAACAAGCAAGATTTCTGGCTCTCACAGACCTGTAACAACTTCTTCAAGGGGCTCCTCTGTCCTCCACTCGTTACCTGTATTAATTGCACCTGTTTGAACTTGTTTTCAGTATAAAAGACACCTGTCCACAACCTCAAACAGTCACACTCCAAACTCCACTATGGCCAAGACCAATGAGCTGTCAAAGGACACGAGAAACAAAATTGTAGACCTGCACCAGGCTGGGAAGACTGGATCTGCAATAGGTAAGCAGCTTGGTGTGAAGAAATCAACTGTGGGAGCAATTATAAGAAAATGGAAGACATACAAGACCAATGATTCATCTCCCTCGATCCGGGGCTCCACGCAAGATCTCACCCCGTGGGGTCAAAATGATCACAAGAACAGTGAGCAAAAATCCCAGAACCACCCGGGGGGACCTAGCAAATGACCTGCAGAGAGGTGGGACCAAAGTAACAAAGGCTACCATCAGTAACACACTATGCCGCCAGGGACTCAAATCCTGCAGTGCCAGACGTGTCCCCTTGCTTAAGCCAGTACATGTCCAGGCCCGTCTGAGGTTTGCTAGAGAGCATTTGGATAATCCAGAAGAGGATTGGGAGAATGTCATATGAAACAAAAATAGAACATTTTGGTAAAAACTCAACTCGTCGTGTTTGGAGGAGAAGGAATGCTGAGTTGCATCCAAAGAACACCATACCTGTTGTGAAGCATGGGGGTGGAAACATCATGCTTTGGGGCTGTTTTTCTGCAAAGGGACCAGGACGACTGATCTGTGTAAAGGAAAGAATGAATGGGGGCATGTATCGAGATTTTGTGTGAAAACCCCCTTCCATTAGCAAGGGCATTGAAGATGAAACGTGGCTGGGTCTTTCAGCATCACAATGATCCCAAACACCGCCCGGGCAACTAAGGATTGGCTTCGTAAGAAGCATTTCAAGGTCCTGGAGTGGCCTAGACAGTCACCAGATCTCAACCCCATAGAAAATCTTTTGAGGGAGTTGGAAGTCTCATTTTGTCTCTCATAGTTTAAGTGTGCCTATGATGAAAATTACAGGACTCTCATCTTTTTAAGTGGGAGAACTTGCACAATTGGTAGCTGGCTAAATACTTTTTTGCCCCACTGTACATGTAAGCTACAAACTTTGAGACTAGCGCATAATTTTCTCATAAATCATTAATATAAAAAGACATTGCCTCTTTATAACTCAGATCTCTTGTCTTTAGATAGAGAAAGAACACACAATGTTGTCCACACATGGTTGAAATCATGTCCTGCACTTGTTTTGAACAGTTTCCCACATTCTCATAAATTTCTAGAAAGGCGCTGATAGACTTGGGAAAATATGTAAAATCTGGGTGGTTTCCATAAAATGTTACAATGCCGTCGTCTGTGATGTAAATAGCCAGCCAGTGCTCCCTGGGGTGATTGCTCGGGTGTGTATTAACATTATCATTGATGCAAAATCTCGGACAGGTCCACTAGGTAGTTGGTCCCATGCCAGCACACCATAGAAATGATTCCTAGATGAAAATGTGTTCACCACTCTGGTCAACTCTGCAGTACTAATTTCCACACCATTTTTCTAAAAGTAGTCCACCATGATTTGTTGCCGGTTTGACACTTCGATAGTGGATAACATTTTTTATAAACAACCAAATTAGTTGTGTGGGGCAGTGATTGTTTGAACCTCATCTCAAGTCGTACATTCCCTGACTTGATCAAGGACCTGTCAATAGCCAAGGCTTGGTCCTTTAGGTGTTTTCCTGGAGCAATCTCTTGACAAACAGTGACACCGATAATGTATGCAAACGATTATGCACATCCCCTGCCCCCATAAGACAGAACTTGTCATTACTGCGGACCATCCTAATCTTTATGTCAAAGCCATTTATCATGAGCTTCTCTTGAAAGAAGATATCACTATGAACAGGGCCGAACATTTCAAATGTTGTGCTCTCCGCTGAATAGACTGCCCTTTTTGTGAGTCCATCGTTCTCGCCTGGAGAGTCCATAACCTCCATGTGACCCATCATTGTAAAACAAACCAGCTGAAAACTGTGTCTTTAATGTATCACATCCATAATTCCGAATGCTCTCTATAATAACGGCTCTGTAGGAGTATGGTGTTGCTACTCTGGCTAATTAAACAGTCACCCAAGGAGACATCCACTTGTGAAAATAACATGGCAATCGGATAGTTGATAACCCCAACATGTGCTCCGGCATTAATATTAGTTCCGTCTGATTTAGTGACTTTTCCACATAGTTACAACAAAGTATTGTTTTGATCAACGTAGTCTTCGCCATTTCCTGCAATAAAGAACTTGAGAGGGGTTGCGTATGATTTTGCTGATAGGGTCAGTATTTCAATGTATGAATGTTTCTCCATAGATGTTTTTGTTAACTTCCACCCTGGTCCTATTGATCAATCCTCCGACAGAGGAATTGTTTATGTTGCCACCCGGCGGTTCCTATCGCTCAACAATATTTATAGTCATGCTGATTTTGAACCGGTTCAATCACCGAGCCTGAGGTACTGAATGTCACCCCTATTGTACTTGTGCTGGCCTTAGATAGCCCATAGGTCCCCTTTCGATCCCTATAAACTATTTTCTGGTTTTCCCCAGCTGTAACTCACAATCCCGTGTCAGCATTTTCCCTTCTTATCTGGCTCTAAGCCAACCGCCTAACACTCAGGGCAATGTCTGAGGTTGGATCTTTTTATGGCGGGGACACAGGTTTTGTATTGCTTCTTGGGAACTAATCCCTGGTCTACCCACATCTTTTTGACCCTAACTGTTACTACTAGAAGTATACTTACTTTCAATTAAACACTTATAAAAATCGTATGTAACAAATGATGACGTTCTGTCAGTCCAGGAGCTCTCCACTTAGACTGTTATCAGAAATCAGATAATTTTATGGTGGGGACGAATCCCTGGTCAACCCACATTTTTTTTAACCCTAACTATACTATAAAAATATATTTACCTATTAATAGGAGGATCTGGTATTTGCCTAGGAGCATCATTAACTGGTATCGGCAGATTATTGGGTTACTCATTGATATGCACATCTGTATAACTCTTTAGGGCATCTATTGTCTGTCCGGATGCTGTAAGCCCTAACAGAGTTGAAGAGGTTACCCATGTGGAGAAGGACAGCCTGCCCGTTGTGTGAGGCCTAGGTTGTAATAGAACAAAGGGAATGTACTATTCCATTGGGTTAGCACAGATGTGCAGCATTATACCACACCCCTTTAACTGTAAGTACTGACCGTTGTTGTAAGTTCATTTAGAGGCTCCTCCTCGAATGATTATTCTGTAAGCATTTGACGCGCCTCTCTATTTGCAAATAAACTGCTAATTGTGCCAAGATAATTTTGTCTCTGTTCTTACTCCTTTAAGAGTGTCTATCGATGAAATTTCCATCACAACACACACACACACACAAACACAAGTTTTTACAGCTAACCTCATGGGGACCAGTAAATAGAAATTGTATGCTCCCTTGCCCAAACCCTAACCCTAACTCTAACCTTAACCTTAACCCTTACCCTAATCCTAATCTTAACCTAACCCTAATCTAACTTTAGGCCTAACCCTAACCTTAACCTCAATAAAGTAATATTTTTGCCTAAACTTCACCTAGGTGTAATGCCTAACCTTAATCCTAAACCTAACCAACAGTGCCTGGACCTTAAAGAAACCCCAATTCAAACTAAAAAAGTGTGAGTTTGACCCTAAACCTAAACCCTGAGACAGAAATTGACTTTTGCCTCATGGGGACTGACAAAAGGTCCCCATGAGTCCAATTTCTTGTGATTTTCCTATACTCATTTGGTCCTCATGAGTATAGTTAGACCTAAAACACACACACACTCTTACTACTTCTGTGGAGACCTCAAACATTACCATTTCACGAACCCCCTTCACTATTCTTCATATACTTTCACTACGTATTCTCTGTGCATCATGAACCGCCAGCTAAGAAGCTACACTGACTGCAAAACATATGAATACAAAATGAGGATTGAGTGTTATTACCTCCTTATATACATTTATCTAATCACATTTGTGCGTGTGTGTGTGTTTATGTTTGATTTTCTAGGCGATTATCAACAGCACTATCAGCCCCAACATGACCTTCACCAAGACATCTCAGAAATTTGGTCAGTGGGCCGACAGCAGAGCTAACACTGTTTATGGTCTGGGCTTTTCTACTGAACACCACCTTGCCAAGGTACACCCTTAAACAAAGTCACATGCACACTTGAGCATCTCTTAACACTATAACCACCATGCCTTTCAGACCAACAGTATCAGCCTGAGTTGAATGACTTCTCATCATGAACATACAAATCGGCCCTATTAGTATACACATTCTCCTCGGCAGGATCACCATCCAGCCAGAGCATCAGTTCATCTACTGGGTCATGTAAAATAAATTTTAATCGGTCTTGAGTCCAAAGTCCTATAAATGTGCATGGGATAATCGATATACAGCCACCTAGTATGACCACACTCTGAGTTATCAAAGAATTTATGTACCACAGGCATCTTTGTAGCTTCTTCACTGGCCGTGCCCCCTACTCATATTACTCACACATTGAACAAAGAACAGATGCCAGGTCATTCTCTGGTCAAGCTGGTCTCTTCAACAGATGAACAGAGAACCCTATGGTCTGTTAATTACACATTTACTGTACCTAGGTCACAGCATACAACATGAAACCACCATAGAAATAGATATAAACTGCCAGTGTAATATAAAATAAGAACATCAATACATTATATTGCTTCACAATTTCAAATTTCCCTCACAGTCGTCTTGAAACTATATAGAATAATCTTAAAGTAATGATTTACAAAATCTATGCAAAGATAAATGCCTTATAATTTTGTTTTCATTTGGATCTTGTTTTGATGATGTTCAAGGTAAAATAAGAGACATTATTGACTAGTTTGTGACGATCAAAGGATATACGCATGAATAGCCGTACATGGGCCTAAAGCACAGTTGTTTGATTAACACAATACAGGTCAAAGAATAAATAAAAAATTATCAGCAGATGATTTACAGTAGCCTACACAGCTTTGTCATGTTTAGTTTGGACTCTGGGTTGACCTGAGTTCATGGATCTAAGAGCCCTGCTCGGTTTTTACTCTAAAACCATATCAGAAATGGATTCAGTGCTGCAGCTGTTTTACAGTCTTTTTTGGGAGTCCTGTTAAGAGGCCATTACGGTAGTCAACCCTACTAGAGATAAAGGCATGGATGAGCTTCTCTTAGTCTTTTTGGGACACCGAGCCCTTGATTCTGGCTACATTTTGAATATGATAGAATGCTGTTTCTGTGTTCGCTTTGATATTACTGTTGAACGTGAGTTCGAGTCTTTCAGAACACCAAGTTTATGCACTTGGTCTCTGGTTTTCATGGCCTGAGAATCCAGCTCTTTACTAATACTAGTTGTTGCCAAACACAGTTATCTCCGTTTCATTTTGGTTTAATTGTAGAAAATTTTCATTCATCCAGGTATTTATGAGCTCTGTACAGTGACACAGTGAGTCTATTGAGTTTTTGTCATATAATTTGAGTATCATCTCCATAGCTACGGTAGTAAATGTTGTTGTTCTGTAGAATTTGGCCCAGAGGTTGCATATAGAGATTGAGTCTGAAAACTCTGCATGTCACAGCCAGTTTCATGATTGCCAATATGGTGACAAAGTAACTCTGGCCATCTAAAAAAAAAAACAGAATCATTTCAGGACTGCCCCGGAGAGTCCTACCCAATTTCCCAGCCTGTCTAGAAGTGTCCTATGATCTACAGTGTCAAATGCGCCAGGGCACGATTAGTGGCTTAGGTACCATCGCTAAGTATTGTGGGCTATTGGCCGATTAAGTTGGAAAACAGGTTAAAAAAAAACTGGTACATAGTCTCTAAATAGTTTTCTGTTTCTGAATTTTGAATTCTAACAATGGAACAATGTAATATACGCTTGTTTAGGCCGTTTTATATAATTACAAACTCAAACACCAATTCTTGTAGGCATTTAGCGGTCCTAGTGATTAAGATGGGGGTTTCCTACCACCTACATTCTCCAGAACTGGGGAGTTTTCCACTACGCCTCACTCTCAATCTTCCCTCTTGTCCTCTCCTTGTCACTCTCTGTTCTACATGGTTCTCTCTCTCTTTCTTTAGGGTAACTCTTTCACGTTTAGCCTGAATAAGTCCCTTTGTGTGTGTGTGCCAGTGTGTGTATGTGGGCGGGGTGTTTCTTTCCTCTGCAGTATGATTCAGCTCTCATGAACCGGGGGAGGCACACAGCAGTCCTACTGTGAGACAAGATGTAGACGCAAACACACACACACACACACACACACACACACACACACACACACGCAACATATACACACAATAACTAGAATCATAAAGTTAGTCATTAATATATTAATTTCATGATTAGAAAAATTTACATTGGTTCTGGGTTCTCAATCAGTATTCCACTTGTAAAACAAAGGCCATATAATTGACACTAAGACCAGTTGGTTTGTGTGGCATGTTAGATGTTTTTACAGAAATGTATTTGATCTGATTTAGGAGAGATTGGATTTTATCTGACTGGGTCGAAAAAGACGTTATGTACTTGACCCCTCATATCACACAAGATAAAGATGGATTTTGGATCAAAAGGAAAATATTTAAAATTCCGTCTGAGAAAATATTCTGATGATATTAATGATGATAGAAATCATCATGTAATTCACATTTACTATGAACTGCAGTTGGATGTGGACTGGTTACTTTAGCATTTATCTTTATTGTAACATGTCTGCCTCTACTTGTCTGGTTTGAGCTCTGCATAGTTAACTTAAGGAAAGCTAACTAGACAAGGAGGAAGGTTTGAGGTAGCCTTTTATTACAATTTCACTGGAAATATACGTCCAAACCTTTTTCAATATGAGGAATATAGGCTACTTTGCAAAGCATTCCTTACTCTGTGTAAGCTTGAGATACATTATATGGCCAGAAGTATCTGGACACCCCCACTAATTATTGAGTTCAGGTGTTTCAGCCACACCCATTGCTCACAGGTGCATAAAACCCAGCACAGACCTGAAATCTCCATAGACAAACATTGGCTCAGTGACTTGCCACAACATACCACTGTTATAGGATTCAACCTTTGCCACAAGTCAGTCTGTGAAATTTCTGCCCTGCTAGATCGTCACCAGTCCCCAGTATGTGTTATAATTATTAAGTGAAATAGTCTAGTAGCAACAACAGCCTAGCCACAAAGTTGTAGACCACACAAACTCAGAGTGTGGCCACTGAATGCTGAAAAACCTAGTGCATATACATCTTCTATAATCTGTTGCATCACTCACCAGAGTCCCAAACTGCCTCTGGAAGCAACATCAGCACAAGACCAGTGAATCAGGCGATTCAATAAATGATGTCATTGGCCAAGCAGCTGTACAAAAGCATCAAATCAACAATTAACATGTGCAAGGCTGGAGCAACCCTATACTGGACTCTGGAACAGAGCTTCACTAACTGGCAGACTGATGGATGAATCTGGGTTTGGCGGATGCCAGGAGAACGCTAACTATTGAAATGCATAGGGCCGACTGTTATGTTTGGTGGGGGAGGGATATGGTTCTGGGGCTGTGTTTCAAGGTTTGGAATAGGCCCCTTGTTTCCAGTGAAGGGTAATCTTAATATTACAGGATACAAAGACATTTTAGAAATGTGGGTGCATCCAACTTTGTGGCAACAGTTTGGGGAAGGCCTTTTCCTGTTTCAGCATGAATCTGCCCCTGTGCACAAAGCGGAGTCCATAAAGACATGTGTTTGATGAGGTTGGTGTTCTTTTCGTCCAACACCTGTGCCTGACATCACAAATGCTCACAGAGACACCCCAAAATGATGTGAATAGACTTCTCAGAAGAGTGGCGGCTGTTAATATTCCATATTAATCAGGATCCAACGTTAACTTTTTTTCACTGGCCATATCGGGCCAGTTGGTCTGAAGTCAACTGGTCTGCCCTGATGCCTAGTCCACACATACACAGGTATTAAAACGGGGGGGTTCTATGCATTTTGGCCTTTTTCCAGATGTGATTTAGGTCACTGAAAACTTTAGAAAAACTCCTTTCAGGGTGAAGAAATTCAGAAATTCTGTTTATCAGTTTTCCATATCTGTAGACATGGAAAACTGATATTTTTGCTTGTTACATCAGTGTGCGCTGTTATCTCCTTTGTTTACATGAGGCAATTTTGTGCAATTGTAGATGTAGCCAAAATAGTGCTGGTTTCAATCTAGCTAATATGACTTTTTGCAACTTTACATATTAATGTACAGTTTCTTTCCTACTACAGCTTTTTTGCTTTCTAAAAAAGTTGGAAGGTGTTGTGGCAATTTTTTAACTAATGTATTTTGGAGACATGTTTGCTTATCTATTACCTGGTATGTAACTCTGGTCTTTGGTTGTGACATGCATCTGTATTATTTCAGAGAATCATTAGGTTCTCTGACCATCTGCTCAACTGGCTAAACCATTAAGGGTATCTGTCCTTTGTTCCTTAGGATTGTGATTGTTGGGGGACGGTAGGGGCAGTTGGCCCTTTAGGTAAACACAACAGTAAACATTATGGCAGGAAGTATAAGGTGGGGTGATAACCCTCCCACCTGTGAGACTTAAGATTGATGGGTAACATCATACCACACCCCTTTAACTGTTAAAAATACTGACCATTGTTTTAAGTTCCTTTAGAGGCTCCTTAAATGATAATTCTGCAAGCATTTGACGCGTCTCTCTATTAGCAAATAAACTGCTAATTGTGCCAATTGAATTTTGTCTCTGTCTTACTCCTTTAAGAGTGTCTATCGGTGAAATTTCCATCACAAATGGAAGGTGAGGAACAGGGTTAAAAATAATAGACCACTGCAAACTGAACACTTCTGTTCCTCAAAACTTTACTCCTAAACATTTTTGTAAAGAAAGGTTATTAGCCTACTGGCGATGATATAACCCTAAACCATGTAGGCCAATAAGAAGCCTGATAAAGTGTATTAATGGTAACTATTTTCAGGCTTCTGATTGGCCAAAATGGCTTTACGGTTAGGGTTATTTTGTCATCTGTTGGTTTTGCATGCTCTTTGACTGTGCTTGACAGCGTGTTTTTGCATGTTCATGTGAACAGAGATTATTGTAAAAAAGTGCTTGTATCAACAAGATTTATTTTTAAGATCGAACGAGAAAAAACTGTTTTAAAAATGTGTGGACTAGGCCTGAATTCTTACAGGCTTGAACTGAAAAAAACACAATACATGTTTATTGTATAGAAGGATTCTATGTAAATATTAAATCATCAGAATATTGATATGTACCACAGTTGTGCATATGATGTGAGACGAGCTTATACAAGCAATTGCTGTTTACATAAATAGGATGTTAGATACTTTTTAATAGCACCTTTTTATAATGAATATCATTATCGTATTTTTATGAAGATTCTTGCATTTGGTGTGACAAAAGCTGTATAATATATTAATTGAGTTAACATATCTATGGTTACATACATGTGGCGCAATACACATTCAATCCAACAGGTGGGATAGTCAAAGTAGTTGGGTCTAGGGATGCAATGGTACACGGTGTTAGAAATCAGCCATGTCGTATAGTGGTAGTAATGATAACTCGCGTACTCGGTTGTCAAGGGAGAGAGTAATACAATTGTTTATTGCAGCATATTGATAGTCTATTAGCACATGATGTTACAGGCTCAAACTCTTACCTACTCTCTTTGTCTATCTCTTCTCTCTCAATTGTCCTGTGGGGTAAAGGCTGTATAAATACCTGGAGGGGTGTGTTTACTTAGCAAAGCCAAGACACTAACCCCCACACCAAATGGTCTATGCATACATTCCTGTGGTTACCAGAGCCCAACAGGCCGAATCTTAACTGTCTGTTATTCTCAACATCTAGGCACAATCACTTCTAATGAACCATACATT
>JACXGJ010017005.1:0-11729 GCA_016801105.1 Esox niger
AGGGGAGGTGGTTGAGGGGAGGTGGTTGAGGGGAGGTGGTTGAGGGGAGGTGGTTGAGGGGAACTGGGTGGAATATAATACAATATAACTTAATTGTTTGTACAGGAGGACATTTTTCTTTAGCATCACCACACTTTAAATGAATCACATATTCTTATGATACAGTTTGTTGTCTCACATGTTTAAATTGAGTCCATCATACAGCTCAGTCATACCATTCAGTTAAGATGTAGAGGACTTGTTCATTGATAGTCAACCACTGTCCTAACTGCATTGTGAATAGAAAAGTACGAATGGTTGTATAACACTATTTAGTAGGCATGAGGAATAAATGAATGTTAAACATGCTGTTCTTGGCTTTGGGCATTGTAAAGCACCGGCCAGAGGGAAGCTTTTCTAACTGTGGGTGTAATTGGTGGGAGGAGTCGCTACTGACCGCCCGTGCCTATTGGTTGCCTTGTGAAAATGGCTACTCAGCTGTGCTTTTAGTCAGCCAATTATTTTACTAAACCGTCATGTTGAATGTAGGATTGCTTTACTCCAGAGCGCAGTACATCCTCTACACAACATCCCTGCTTACTCTGAACCCTTTTCAATTTCTCATTAAAAACAGGAGCTTGCTTGTAACAAACAAAAAAAGTGCATTCTTTTTAAAGCTCAGCTCATCATAAATTTTTGTCCCTAATGCTCCACTGCACATTGGCTTCAATGCATCTTCTTTATTCCTTATTTGTTGGTCAAGGATGCGATTTGAGCAACGCAGACGTTACTTAATGTTGCAGAACTGGGAGATTTTTGGCACAGCAGAGGGTTCAGGTCTCCCAGCTAAAGGAGAAGACGGTAGCTGGTCATGCACGTGCGCCACCAAAACAGTCTGTAAACTTTTCCACTGCCTCCTGGTCATTAGGTCCAGGGACATAGACCAAAGTGAATCTAATCCGTCCACACTCTCGTGATGGAACGGGCTGAATGGTAAAATAAGAATATCGTAGCCGTTGTTACACAACCGTTCAATGACTTAGTATGTAGCCCAGGTGTGGTCAATAAAGACACACAGACCCCCTGGTCTGATTGGTGTGACGTGTTCTTATCCAGATAGGCTCTAATAAAATGTGTCCTTGGTTACAACACTGTTGTTCTCCTGGAGACACGTTTCTGTATGGCGAACTAAGGTTGCTGATCCCAGGGTTGGTTTCAAATTCAGCTCCTGCTTGATTATTTCGTGAGCACAGCCAGAAGGTAAGTAAATGCTGTTGCTGTGTGTGTGTGTGTGTGTGTGTGTGTGTGTGCTTTTTCTCAGAGAGTAGAAACTGAGTAGGTGATGAGTAGCTAATTTACTCATGGACTCCATTCAGCCTGTATTGTTGCTCCTGTTTACCGCCTCGGCAGGGATCAGGGGAACAGGGTTCGCATGCACTTCAAATGACACACTTTGTGGTACTTCAGAGACTGGACAAACATTTGGTCATTGTGGGGAGGTGAGAGGTGGACAGGATGTGCTGGAGGGATGTGGATGAGGGGGGTGGTGACACATATTACATCTAAAGAGGGATCAATATTTACCAGGTTGCCTGAAGCCCTCGGCAGCAACCCTCCCTCAGGCTTTATCAGGCAATGGCCCTCTTGAAATAGCACTGCTGGCGCGGCGCTTTTACACAGATACGAAAGCAACTTCATACCTTCCTACTCAAAACAATAGTAATTCACTTAATTTACAACCTAGCATGTTATTTGTGATTGCTTTTGACGTGTGCAGGTGAATGTTTGTACATCCGTAGTCTACTCATAAAGACCGTGTGACGTTAAACTTTGAGTCCTCCAGTAAATCTACAGCCTACTCACAGGAAACTTGAATAGGTTGTTGGGCCAGTTTGAAAATCCTCCAGCTACAAACACTGGCTCATTGATTCCACTGCTCTTAGGGAGCTGCACGATGAGATTACCCAGGGTGATGATGATTCCTAACTCACCTGCCCTTTTAGATGATTGTCCTTTAATTAAATCAATCTCAATTCCAGTGCTGCTTCCGACAAAAGGTCCTACTTTCCACTGTGCCGTGTTTATAATCCATCTGCCATTTGAAAGGCCACTGTATTTTCTATTCACACTTGCCCTCTTTTCCGGTTTTCTCTGTGTCTTCCCTGAATGAGGCCAGCTCTCTCAGTACTTTGTTCCAGCCATATCGCACACATTTTTCAGATAATTCAAAGGAATCTACTAAGCCACTGGAGTGCGTCTTTATAATCATTCAAAATGATAATTTCTTATTTACATTGACTGCTTTTTATCAATAGTCCTTCTCCAGAGCAGATGATATGGATTTGCTTTGCTATGCACATCTGAAACTTGTAGGTGTTATTTAATGTAAAAAATATATTTGCCTGCCATATAAGAGATTACCTGACAATAGCCCTCAAAACATTGTGACAGGCTTTTGTTCAGAACTTGGGGCTTTTAAAACCTGAGTTGTAAACAGCGGGAAAGGTTGCATTCAGCTAAAGTGAGCCTAAGAAAGTAATGCAAATTAAATCACATCAATGTTTTCCTAGTATCTCTCTATTTCCTTCCATATTCCACTCGTTCTTCATATATCAAAATACCCTTCTCTCTCCTCTCTTTGTCTCTCCATTTCCTTCTTTCTGTGACAGCTAGAAGTCCCTATCTGAAATAACCTGTGCCGTATGAAAATTTGGCTATAATTTTGTGAGCCATGTAATGTGACTTATTTGAGTTAAAACAAAAGCACATTACAACAAGCCAAACTCTAATTTGAATGGCTGCATTTAATTAATGTTCACCAGAGGTGGTCCAGAAGGAGATGTTGCTACCTGGGGGTTGGCTGTGTCCTGTCATTGGCAGCTCCCTGCCTCTATGCGATAAGTATATTGAAATGCATATTTGTTCTAGTCTGAATATACTTAGTGACATTTCTGTTTTCATTTGTCATTGTAATGCTGTTCTTGGGATAAGCCGTGGGTTTAAGTACAGGGTATCAATTGTAAATTCTGCGGCTATGTCTTGAGCCAACACAGATTGTCTCACACTGAAGTGTCATGAGCATTTCAATTCCGGTCTATCTGTTAGTGAGTTTGATTTAAAGTGTCTCTCTAAGAATACATTGAGGAGCTCAGGGTTGTTTAGAACTAAGCCCAGCTCAATGCAGGGATTTGTGAGCCCACACAGATGTGGGAGTATTTTAAATCCACACAGTTCAGGTCTGAGGCTAATGATTGTTTGGCAGTATTCGTAAAACACCACTACTTTCGCTCTTGTACTCAGAAGTTTTCCCTCAGCGCCTTTAGATATCATGTCTTCTCTGTACATCAGCTAACGGGATTCTTTTATGTAAATAAATGTCAGATCGAGAAGAGACACCAACTCATGTCATACATGTCAACCTACAGTTGTGGAGACATCACTTTACCAAACACTTTTTACATGTGTATTTAACCAATTCCAGCCCTTAAAAAGACGTTACAATTACGCCTGTTTGCTTTCCCCCAGATGAATCTGCATTTTGTCCTACGTTGTTTTTGACGAATATCCTATTCTGGCATTTTCTGTTTGTTCCAAGGCCAAAGAGTGGGTGGGAAAAGACACTTTTTGCTTTCCATTCTCCCTACTTTGCTCTACCGAACTCTGCTGATTATTGCCAGGAAAGTCATGCTTGTGTAGTTTTTTTGTAAAAATCTCAAGTAACAATTCGAAAACTGCATTTTTTAAGTCAAGCTAGAAGCTACTTCAGAATTAACCACTGAGGACTATTTTTGAGGGATACATTACTTCCATCTAACATCCACACGTCCCCCAAAATAGCTTGTGTGTGTTTTTTATGAGCCCTACTTTCAAGTCCCTCCTCAGCCGGTTACTAACTCCAGGAGGTGATCCCTCCTCAGCCGGTTACTAACTCCAGGAGGTAGGTGATCCCTCCTCAGCCGGTTACTAACTCCAGGAGGTAGGGGATCCCTCCTCAGCCGGTTACTAACTCCAGGAGGTAGGTGATCCCTCCTCAGCCGGTTACTAACTCCAGGAGGTAGGTGATCCCTCCTCAGCCGGTTACTAACTCCAGGAGGTAGGTGATCCCTCCTCAGCCGGTTACTAACTCCAGGAGGTAGGGGATCCCTCCTCAGCCGGTTACTAACTCCAGGAGGTTACTAACTCCAGGAGGTGATCCCTCCTCAGCCAGTTACTAACTCCAGGAGGTGATCCCTCCTCAGCCAGTTATTTAACCCTTTAGGCTGCGTTTACAGAGGCAGGCAAATTTGGTTTTATTTCAACCCTTTTTTCCAATCTGTGATGCTCTTTTTGACCCTGTCAAGTCACCTTGGGAAATACTCCCAAACAACAGAACATCCTTAAATAATTTGCGGTTGAAACAAGCATCCTGTTTTCCTCTTTCTGGAAACATCTAAGGGATCCTAAATTCATGGAAAGCTGTGGATTCACCGACCGACCATCCATGTTGTCAACATTATAGTTTGAATCCTATTTTGAGGCTGTAGTGTTTGTTTACATTTTCTTTGTTTACAATCAGTCCATATTTTGGACTGATTAGCTACTGAATTAGATAATGGCCATGAGGCATGTATATGCTCATCTAGAATAAATGGATTGATATAGTTCATTTATAGGTCCACAAGTACAAACGCGTTTAAAAAACAGTTGGGACGCTGCGTAAAATGCAAACAAAAACAAAGTGCAGTGATGTGCAAATAAGTTATCCCTGTATTTAATAGAACATTTTAAAAAGAAAACATAAAAATGTTGAAACTGAGAAATGTTTTTGGAAGAATACATGCCTGTTTTGAATTTGATGCCCAAATATCATTTAAAATTTTGACTTCAGGACAGGTTTCCACTTCGCCTCAGTCCGTCGAAATTGAGCGCGGTCCCAGAGAGGGCGGCGGTGGTTCTAGATCTTGTTTTTCCAGCTACGGAAGATGTTTTGAGTGAGGAACAGAAGCGTAAAATCTTCAGTGGTCTCTAAATTTTAACTCTTCTGTTCCCAACTTTTTTAAAAGGTGTCACTGCCATCAAATCGAAAGTGGGCATATATTTTTCAAAGAACAATAAAATTTCTCAACATTTTATCTGTTGTCTTAGTACTATATTCTATTGAATTTAGGGTTCAAATGATCTGCTCATCGTTGCATTCTGTTTTTCTTTACATTTTGCACATTTTCCCATTTTTTGGAAACATGGTTGCACATAAAGCAACTTCTGATCTCCCCTTTCATGCACATTTCATCTTTGATCATGACCTTTGTTCCAGACTGCATTGTAGCAACAGAACATTAGCAGAAATGTCTGGAACAACACGACCACAGAGAGAGACTGAAACGGGATGCCAGCATTGAAATGCATTCTTACCTCTGGAGTCTTCACCCTATCTATCTCTGTTTTTGCCTCCCCTCCTTTCTCCTTTCTCTTCTCCTCTCACCTCCCCTCTCATATCCCAGTCTCTCCTCTCACCTCCCCTCTCATATCCCAGTCTCTCCTCTCACATCCTGGCCTCTCCTCTCACATCCCCTCTCATATCCCAGTCTCTCCTCTCACATCCGCTCACTTCTGCTCTCTTCTCTTTCCCATCCACCCTTTCTCTACCCCTCTGCCCTCCCATTCTTTCCCCCTCCCCAGTTCCCCCTCCCCAGTTCCCCCTCCCCAGTTACCCTCCCCAGTTCCCCCTCCCCAGTTCCCCCTCCCCAGTTACCCTCCCCAGTTCCCCCTCCCCAGTTCCCCTGCCCCAGGAGGCAGTCAGCTCAGATGGAAAGGCGGCCTAACTCCCAGCCCCTCCACTACGCTGAGTGCAAGCAAATCAGTCGGATATTTACCAAACTCCTGGTGAACGCGTCTGTTCCACCTTCGATTATTGTTTGTGACAACTGTCACGCCATACAAACAGAACTATTAGCTGACTTTGCATAGCCGCGCGTGCGCTCGTTACAATACCCTGTTCAAAGACTTATCTGCATCCTAAAAGTGAGGAGAATGACACTTGCAGGTAAACGAAGGACAGGTAACGATGGACCCAGTGGATCCCAACCATCTGCTAACCCTTTGGCAGACTGTTGTGGCAATTTCTTAACTAATGTATTTTGGAGACATGTTTGCTTATCTATTACATGGTATGTAACTCTGGTCTTTGGTTGTGACATGCATCTGTATTATTTCAGACAATCATTAGGTTCTCTGACCAACTGCTCAACTGGCTAAACCATTAAGGCTATCTGTCCTTGGTTCCTTAGGAATGTGAGTGTTGGGGGACGGTAGGGGCAGTTGTCCCTTTAGGTAAACACAACAGTGAACATTCATGGCAGGATGGATAAGATGGGGGGATAACCCTCCCACCTGTGTGTCCTAAGATTGATGGGTGGCATCTTGCCACACCCCTTTTAACTATAATAAATACGAGCTGTATATGTAATTTACGTTAGAGACTCCTCGAATGATTATTCGGTAAGCATTTGACGCGTCTCTCTATTTGCAAATAAACTGCTAATTGTGCCAAGAGAATTTTGTCTCTGTCTTACTCCTTGGAGTGTTTATCGATGGAATTTCCATCACAAGACTCACCCAGCACCATCCAGATAATACAGTCTTACCGAGCAGGACCGCTAATTGCAGACGGCTATACTGGGCCGCTGCCATTCTAACGGTAGCCTGGGTTTTCTGTTGAGCTTTGCTGCATGATAAGACATGGCGCTATATGGAGAAGAATCTGGATCAATGGCTCCGTTGCACTGGACTGTTTTGTCTTAGAGAAAATGTCTAAGTGGATCCCTAGCAGGATTTTTGATATAAGATGCTTGAGCGGTGCAGGAAGTGTGTGTGTGTGTGTGTGTGTGTGTGTGTTTTTCTGTGCCTGTACGTGCTTCTGGAGTGAGACCGAATTTGCAGGACCAACTCATCTTTTCTTTCAAAGTCTCATCTCTGCCCTGAGTCTTTTTCGGAGTTTCCTCCATCAGATACTTCAGACCCAACACCGGATCCTAAAATTGGTTTGTCCTGATGTGACCCTCGGTTTGGTCCAACCCACTATGGTGGAAACGGGGATCTGTGTATCCTCATGCAGTGTAAAGTGAACATAGCTTGTGAGCCGAACAGTAACCAATAGCGATAGAATATCGTTCTAGTTCTTTGCTCTTAGTCTAACGTCAGCTGACCAATCTCCAGGGTGAACTGGCCTTTCATCCATCAACTGCTCCACCTCTTTTATCAGACGGGCTCCCATTTTTATGAGAGGGACTCCCTTAAGTGCTTTTTCATTTATGACATCTCCTCTACAAATTGACCAACCTTGCTCATAAATATGTACCCATGGTGCTTTGCTCTCAACAACTAGAAGCCTCTGTGGTCATCTTTAACCTATTTACTGAAATGTAATCTGTAGTTCATTCACCAAGACAGGTTTTTTAAGAAAAGGATAGAAGGATGAACACAAACAACGGGTGTGAATGAAATTTTAACAAAAAGGGAACAATGACGAAAACAAACAGTGACACATTCTGGCATGCCAGCCTGCCAGTGAATCCAACGCCCTCTCTCCCCTACTTCATCACAGCCGTGCCAATGAATCCAACACCCTCTTTCCCATTCTTCATCACAGCCGTGCCAATGAATCCAACACCCTCTCTCCCTTACTTCATCACAGCCGTGCCAATGAATCCAACACCCTCTTTCCCTTACTTCATCACAGCCGTGCCAATGAATCCAACGCCCTCTCTCCTTGACTTCAACATGGACACCTGTTCTTTGATTTTTGTCCGCACTTGTTTTTCTCATCATGGACCCTCTTTAAGTTCAAGGTTTCCCGATGTAACTTGTCAGTCTTTGTATTGGTTTCACCAGATGCTGTGCTGTGCTGGGTTGGGCTGGGCTGTGTTGTGCTGGGTTTTATTTTGTTCCTGTCTTTCCCAGTTCTTTTGTTCCAGTTTTCTGTTTACATTCTTGTCAGTTTGATTTCATTTATTAAATGTCCTCTGTTCTCCCAGCGCTTGTGTCCTGCTTTCATGCTTCATGCATTACTCTCAGAGAGTTAAAAGGGTTTTGGTTTTCAGTCTAGCATCTACATGAACATTTCAGGAATTAAACAGACACTTTTACCCGGAGTGACTTGCAGGACATGTCATCAGCTGCATCCCAAATGGGATACGGGCTCTACGAGGTGGACTAAAGTGGACTAAATAGTGAGGAATACTGTAGGGTCCCATTTGGGACCGTAAATTACGTAATCAAGTTGATGAGCACAATGTGATGTCTTCAGAGCATCATACAAGCAGACAATGAATGGGTGAAGGGCATTAGTCTGGCTTTTAGCTGGAGTCTGGACCACGGCACATTATCTCATGCTGTTAGCAGATCTCAATAAAACGACTTCCTGCCATGCCGTCCTAATTGTCTTTTTCACCTTTCTGACACTGAGCTCCTTTTCAATTTATGTCCATTTTCTTATGAGCGGAGAAGTCAAGGGGTCCATGAAACATCAGTGGTGATGCACAATTCGATTTAGTCATCAGCAAGTGAATCCTGTGCGTCTAAATCAGAGTCTGTATTTCTTAACATTAACATGCAGTGTAGAACTCTTCACTTTTGAGAAATGTCTATGTTATAGTTACTCAAGCTATAGCCTATTGTATATGAATCCCCTTAAATGTAATTTAACTGCTGTGTGTTGATAGGGACAGCTTTTTTATTCATAGAGGAAAATCAAGATGAGACCTAGTGATCTTTTTCAGTTGCACCCTGTATGACAGCAGTAATAATAAAACCATACAAATATAACATAAATAATGCAATATAAAATAACATTAAATAACACAGGTATTAAGAAAAGCAATCAGCAAAACTGTTATTTTTTAAACATTTACAGGTTCTTATGGTCACTAGAACATCAAGCTTTTGGCTATTTCGCAAGGCATTCCATGATAGAATGTGTAATTGCCAAAAGCAGTTCTTCCTAACCCAAAGTAACCCTAAACCTGCTTTATCGTAAAAGATTTGCCCGTCTTGAGAGCGCATTTGATAACTGTACGTTTTCCATTTAATATTTGAGGCAAGATAATGGGGAAGTCTCTGCTGTATAGCTTTCTATACAAACATTAACCCGTTTATGGCCCTTCTGTATATCAGGGAGTCCCAGCAAACAGAATTGTATAAAAGACAATGATGAGTGGGAAAGTTTGCACCAGTAATAAAACGCAGTGCTGCATGATGGACTGCATACAGTGGTTTAAACTCTAGTGCTGCATGATGGACTGCATCCAGTGATTTGAACTACAGTGCTGCATGATGGACTGCATCCAGTGGTTTAAAATACAGTGCTGCATGATGGACTGCATCCAGTGGTTTAAACTCCAGTGCTGCATGATGGACTGCATCCAGTGGTTTAAACTCCAGTGCTGCATGCTGGACTGCATCCAGTGGTTTAAACTCCAGTGCTGCATGCTGGACTGCATCCAGTGGTTTAAACTCCAGTGCTGATGCATTCACACATGTCACATCACTATAGTGAAGTATTTACATAGAAGTGCCCTGTGCAATTCATGTTTCCTGCTGTTTTCAACAAAAAGAAACAATTCTGAACTTTAGCTTCCTCACCAACTCAGCAACATGGGTTTTAAAAGGGTGTATTGCACATCGCACAGACAGACGCTGCATGAACGTCTGAGTGAACGGCCCGTGTGACCTAAATAGAATGCAGGAACCGGTGGCTGAAAGCCACTTGTTGATTCTCAGGGGAAGGGAGTAGGAGCCCCCCCCCCCTCCAGGCCCAATCTGAGTTTTGGACCTTGAGGTTAGCGTTTATATAGTTTTACTTGAATTTAGCACAATGTCTGTAAATACATTTTGGAATAGTTCAAAATCAGACTGCTGGACATTTAATTTGAATACATAGTAAACAGTATAGGTCACAAAATCAAACCTAGTATGCATATTGAAGCAGATTGAAGCATATTGAAGTATATTGAAGCATATTTAAGCATTTCTGATTCATTCTTATAACATATACTGCAGTGCTTTCTATACGTTAAAGAGGTGCCATGTTATTTTTTAAAGGAATGTTGTTTTATGTAAAAAAATATATCTGGCTTGAAAATTCATGATATAGTAATGACCCCTGTTGTTAGGGTTTTGCGGCGGTTGTGTTTTGAGTGACAGTGTTTTTGTTGTGTTTTGAGTGACAGTGTTTTTGTTGGGAGAGAACTGGTGCTGGCATTTTGGTCAATGAAGTGTTTTTCACACATGGTAGTTTCAGTGCCCTTGGGTCACGAACCGTTGTGCCAAGCTGTGTGTTGGTTAGGAACTGGGAAGATATTGGAAGGGAACTGTGTGAATAGCTTTGAGAGGTGTGTCATTCTGGCATAATGGTATTTGATCCAATGTGCAAAACAACTATACAGAATTCAGTTTTTTTTATTGTTGGCAAAATATCCTCCTCTCCTGGATATACTCCTCACAGTGTACAGGTATCTGGGACTGACAAGGATCTGGCTATAGAGCTTCCCACTAGACCATAGCCTGACGTTTCTTTCTGCCAGCTAAACAGGGGGAGGATTCCCACCGGTAAATAGCCGCTACACTGAAGATAATCTTCCGGTTGGTGGGACTCCTATTAGTCCAGGGCGTGGAGGATAACAAGATGGTAGGATGTTGTGGTTTTCCTAGTAGCTTGTGTAGCTTGGCCACCTCTTCATTTAGCCAGGATAACAAGATGGTAGGATTTTGTGGTTTTCCTAGTAGCTTGTGTAGCTTGGCCACCTCTTCATTTAGCCAGGATAACAAGATGGTAGGATTTTGTGGTTTTCCTAGTAGCTTGTGTAGCTTGGCCACCTCTTCATTTAGCCAGGATAACAAGATGGTAGGATGTTGTGGTTTTCCTAGTAGCTTGTGTAGCTTGGCCACCTCTTCATTTAGCCAGGATAACAAGATGGTAGGATGTTGTGGTTTTCCTAGTAGCTTGTGTAGCTTGGCCACCTCTTCATTTAGCCAGGATAACAAGATGGTAGGATGTTGTGGTTTTCCTAGTAGCTTGTGTAGCTTGGCCACCTGTTCATTTAGCAGATCATCTTCTTCTCTGTAGCCCAAACCATGAAGGCAATTGAGACACTGAGACTGGGTGTCCCCTTTACCTCAGAGACACCGAAACCTGGCAGTCTAGGCCTAGCAATATCTCTCACTAGAATAGATTTGTTTTGGACTGATTACTGAAGAAATGGTCGGCAGAATTTGGGAACTTCAAACTGGCTGTATGGAACTATGGTGTTATCTTTAGCCACAAAACACAGCCTCTTTTATTCAGCCGTGATGTCACTGGGGTTAGATTGGTGGTTAACAGTGACACCGACACTCGTCACTCCCCTTTAAAAGGTAAAATATGGCTTTTGACAGAGTATTAATATGCATGCTTTAATGAGCTACACAATGTCAAGTAACAGGCAGTGTTTGAGTGTGTGTGTGTGTGTTTGAGTGTGTGTGTGTTTGAGAGTGTGTGTGTTTGTGTTTGAGTGTGTTTGTGTGTGCGTGTGTGTGTGTGTTCGAATGATTGTGTGTGACTGTGTGATTGAGTTATGTGCGTGTGTGTCTGTGTGAGTCTGTGTGTGAGAGAGAGAAGTCCCACAGTTTTGACTAGTCCTCCCTTTAACAAAAACCTGTATCTGACTTAATAATTTAAGGGTTAAGAGTTATAAATAGGTTGTGTTATAATTAGCCTCAGAATTAAGGTTTGCCAT
>JACXGJ010017006.1:0-11669 GCA_016801105.1 Esox niger
CTATGTCCCATTATATCACTATGTCCCATCATATCCCTATGTCCCATCATATCACTATGTCCCATCATATCACTATGTCCCATTATATCACTATGTCCCATCATATCCCTATGTCCCATCATATCACTATGTCCCATCATATCCCTATGTCCCATTATATCACTATGTCCCATCATATCCCTATGTCCCATTATATCACTATGTCCCATCATATCACAATGTCCCATCATATCCCTATGTCCCATCATATCCCTATGTCCCATTATATCCCCATTAAATCGCTATGTCAACATCCAGATTGACCGTGTCTATGCTCCACTACTCCGGGCCTGCCCATGTGTTCTGCATTTGGGACTAACACACTTGTCAGCTCTTTTTTGGAATTGTTTCCTAATAGTATGGTTTACGTGGCCAATTTCTTCCGGGCTGGGCTTGGATGTTTCCATTTTCAACGTATCATTAGAGCCCTGTTTCTCTCGCAAGCGCCACTTAATTGTGGTACTATCTAGCAGCCGAGCGTGTGTTCCAGCACCAGGCTTTCCAACATGGACACATGGGTGTGGGGCGAAGTTGCCCCTGGCGCATGACATAGAGACCAGGAAGATGATGGATGATGAAGAGGAAGTGAAGGAAATGGTAAGAAAATGGAAGTGTGTCACTTTTCACTACTCTTGCTGATTTCATACTGGTCGCTTTGCCTTGATAAATAAAACACTTCCCAGTATGAAACATGCTCCTGCATTAGACACTCTAATGCACAAGGACAGATATAAGATTAAACATTTATCTATTAGCTTTGAGACTGACGGCTTTAACAAAGGAAACCTACAAGGTGCCAGAGATACAGTATATTAGTCACACACAATTTCTAATTAGCAGTAGAACTGCCCAGACAGGCTTCTTTCTTTCTCCATTCTTCCTCTTCTCTACCTGTCATCCTTCCCACTGTCTCTGCCTACATTGTTTTTGCCTGCTCTCTTTCCACACCCCTTCTGTCTAACTCTTCCTGCAAGCCCTCAAGAGAAAAGATTTGACGAAAGCTAATAATGCTGGTCTCTTCAGCACTCAGCTTGACTTTGTCAGACAAGGTAGAGGGGTCAACTGTGGATTAAAGAAATGAAATGGAAACAATGGGAACAACCCTTAACATTCTATTTCTTTTCTAAGTGAGACACAGGTATGTTTTAATGTTTTCACTGTCTGAAACCCCATCAAAGAGAGTAATTGAAAGCTGCCGCTTCAGGAGGATGCAATGTTTTAAACCTTTTAGGCAGAATGTTGTATAGTAGAGGGGTTTGTAATCTGTATCACTGGAAATACAAACGCTGATTAAAACTGTAAACACAACATGCAGAAAGTTCCAAAGATTTACTGAATTACAGTTTTTGTAAGGAAATACGGCATTTGAAAATGAAGAGTCATCAGGTCCTTATCTATGGATTTCACATGACTGGAAACATGGAGAAACATATGTTGATTACAGATACCTTGAAGAACTGCTAGGGTCGTGGGACAGAACGCAGATGAGCCTCCCTGAGAGTTGCCAACAGTTTGTGCAGAAAAGCCTCAGTTGTGCAAATTCACACTTTTGTGATCTCAGGCTCGTCTCAGACAGTCCCGCAAGTGAAGAAGCCGGATGTGGATGTATTGGGCTGGCATGGGAACACGTGTTCTGCTGTTGTGCGGACGGTTGGACATACTGCCGTTTATTATTCTGTGCACAAGGTGCAGTTGTGTGATGTCATGCTGTTAAATCAACTTCTTGAAATTGGTCCAGAAATTGTCATTATAAGCAATGTAAACAAACCTGCTGACTATTTGGGAGAAATTTGCTTGTTGATGCCCATGGAACATTTCTGGGATATTTTATTTCTGCTCATGAAACATGGGACTAACACTTTACATGTTGTGTTTATACTGTCTGTGAATGTAATTATCAATGTTTATATTGCAGTACATAGAATTTTATGTACGCATCCTTTTAAGCACAAGATCAATTTATTTTACTGGCGGTGGGATAATTACATTTCTGAAATAAGCCTTATTTCTTTTCTGTCTGCAACGTTCTGACTGTTTCACTACCCTGAATAACCTGAGGTATCATAAAATAAAGAGCATCTTTAAAGTAGGACATCAATATATATAAACCACAAGTTATTAATGATAAAAGACATGAAGCAGACAACTTGTGAATGTACAATTTTTTTTATTGGACTTATATAGAAATACTTAAAAAAAACATGAAGTAGCACCATTACTTAAGTTTTACTTTATCATGTAGAACTTTCAGAAAAATAAAACTCTCGATACATTTTCAAATCTTGTCTCTGCAAATATAACATTAGTATTTGACCGCGAGGTTAAAGGCCCTTTATCATAAAATAAAATATACTTTGTTCTTAAACTTTGCTCAATAAAGTACATTTACGCTCAAGTAACAGCACCTACATATACATAAACAAGTGGTAAACAAATGTATTAAAATAGAAATACTAAAACTATAGTGGTGCAACAGAAGTCTGTAAGTCCCACTGGAATCTAGTTCATACAAATTTTTTTAGAAAGCACAAACGTTTTTTTCCTTTTTTGTTTGACTTACTAAGTTTTATACATTTCAACGTTTTGTAATAATATAGAATAAAATATGCTTTATATTACTGAATAGAAAATATGCTGGGTGAAGCAATTTTAAAGACATTTTTTTGCTGAACCTATAAAAACTCCATCCCAACAGAATACTGTAAAATGTAAATGCACATCCCTGTGGTCCTTTTATTTTCTCCCACAGTCTGTGATATTAAAATAATACAGTGATCATTGCCATAAGGCCATACTAAAAAATAAACAATATTTGAACCCAGCTACAAAAAAGTTCACTGAACTTAAATTAAAAATATCTGTAAACATCTTTGCAATACGAAATATAATCTTTCAAGTCAAAAAAGAATAAAATACTTCAATCTGTATTAATGTAATTAATTTTTAAAACCATTTCATCAATGTGTGGGATCCCCCCCATACATATATAGCTAAGTAGGATATGTTATTGAACTCCCCCATGTGGTCGACTGACCTTAAGCTCCAGTATCTTCACCTAACAAGAACTTAAGAAGTCAATAGTCCTGTCCCTCCAGACCATGTCTCCTGTTATCAATACATTCTATCAGTGAAACTGGAAGGGTTTACTCTACTAACAGTCTGACCAAACGACTCACCTGTACCTCAGTCCAAGACCTTCTGTCCTCGTCGTAACTTCATAAATATTGTGTACAATTCATTACTACGTCTATTGATTACTATGCTGTAATATTTTAAACATGCATTTTTAGATGTTGAAAATATTTTCCTCCCTCACGCTACAGTACATAATTAACAATTATGACGGAGCCCTGATAAGGGTCATCTGTCCCTTTTTTGGATACTGTAGCTTTCCTATGTACACATATGTATATACACACAAACATATATGCCCATACATGACAGTATAGAATGCTTTAAAGCAGAACAAGAGTCTCAGTCTTTATGTGGTTGTTGGTGTTGCTGCTATTGTAGTCAAGAACTCATCATCTTGATGACACTGTAAGTCAAGAAGGACTCGGCGATCTTGGTAATAATATCATAAAGTCAGGACATGGCCATGTTGGTAATAACATAATGGAGAGTCAAAGAGAGCATTATGAAAATATACGAATGGCCTGAGTGACCCCAGCATGGCACACAGGGCATTTAGGCTCACTCCTCTCACAGATGCGGTTGGCACATTCCATACAGAAGAGGTTGTGGCCACAGGGCACCAGAGCTGCGATCACTTCACTCTCAAAGCACACAGAGCAGTCGCGACTGCCCTTGCGGCTGGTGGAGGAGGAGGAGGAGGATGACGAAGAGGAGGCGGAGGAGTCGCAGGGCACGCCGGGGAGGTGGGGCCCGGGCAAGGAAACCATGCAGTTGGAGCCGGGGTACCCAGGGAAACCCAGCGGGCCTCCACCTGGGTCGCTGCGGACCCTCCGGGCCAAGGGGTGCTCGGTGGGGCCGGTGGTGTGGTGGTTGAGGAGGGGCGGGGACAGGCGTGGCTGAGGGGTACCAACCCCGTTCATCCTCCTCTGGGCAGCTGCCATCCCATTGGCGTTGGTGGAAGCATTAGCCAACGGGTAGATGGAGGAGGAGGTGGAGGTAGGGGAGCTGGACGAAGAGGAGGAGGGAGTCAAACCCCGCTCATACTGGGACCAGGCGAGGCCGGGCGGGGCCGGCGTGGGGTCGAACCCGGGCGAGGAGTTTCCAAAGGTCATGTCAGTGCAGTCAGGCGAGATGACGTCGCCACCATAGATAAAGCCATTCCCATTGGTGTTGATGTTCAGGTTGTTGTTGTTATTGTTGCCGTTGTTGTTGCTGGCTGTGTAGCTAAGCGCCGGGGAGGGAGGGCTGTAGTCCGCCATGCGCGAGCTGCTGTTGGTGCCAAAGTAGGAATCAGTGGACGCGCTGCCCAGGGAGGACGATGAGTCGTTGCGGTAGTTGGAGAAAGGTTTCCGTCCAGACGTCGGGGTGACACTCTGCGGGTTACTGGGCTTGGACCACAGAGTAGGGTGGCCGTGGATGTCGAACCCCACGTCGGTGCCATTGGCGTGGAAGTCGTTCTCATCCTGGAGTTCGATGAGACCCCCGGTCCGCATCGCAATGTGGGCTTCGATCTCCTCCCGGGCGCGGTCCACATTTTCAGGCATGCCGGTCACCTCGAACACGGGCTCCTTGTCCCGACTTGGAGTCACAATATAGGTGTGGGTCGTCTGTTGGATGCGTTTGATAGTTGCCCCCTTAGGACCCACTACCAGTCCAACCACCCGGTAAGGGACCCGGACTTGGATAGTAGTCTGGCCTGGTAAGTTGGGGGGTCCAGGGGCTGGGGTACCACCTCCAGTTGTCCCATTGATGCTTGTGTTCTTGTTCCGTGAGGCTCGGATCATGGAGAAGTGTTCAGCTGCAGAGATGATCTCTCTCCTGGCCATGGCAACATCCTCCCTCCTCCCCGTTACCACAAATACCGGCTCCTCACCGCGCACGGGCGTCTTAATGTAGGTATTGGTCTTCGCTCGTAGCGCTTTGATTTTGCATCCTGTGGTTAGAAGAGAAACGGTAAGTAAACCTCTAAATTTCAAGGGACCTAAAAACGGGACGGGGTGATTTTACTATTTCTAACAGCTGTGTGTAATTTTATTCTCAGTCGGTGAATTCAGATATGCTAGAAAAACAATTCACCCCAGCTTGCCCCAGATAAATTCAAACCACATGCTCCACGACTATCATGCCCATACATACACCACTGGAGGTCAAAAATAGCACAAGAAAAAAGGGGAGAATATGTGTGCAGAATTCATGATTTTCCCATAGCAGCAACATACGATTAGGAAAATATTCAGGAAACACCCCCTAACAGCGAATATCCATTTTATATAACGGTGTTATAGCGAACGAACATACCGGCTGATAAGTCTACTTTATCATTTCAATTTCCGGGCACAATGCATGGTTATTTTTCAACGACCTCCGGGCGCACATATAATTAAAAAAAATGGAACAGTTGAAGACAGCTTCCCAAGAGAAATGAAATCACGATGACGGTGACTGAGACAGAATCTGGGACAAGAGTGATATAACATGACAAAGGAACCAGTGCCCCTGTGTCTATTACAGCTCATGTATGTGCGCTAGGATAGCATCTAAAGTATTTCCCTGCTTGCCTTTGTTTTGCTGTGGACAGCTGGCATATTGCAGTGGAAGGGAGGGGGACCCTAGAATCTGCATGCATGTGTACTGTTTGCTAACCGTAAACTAACGCCCAGGCTATGCTAAACAGTCTCAACATTGTAGCCACAGACCATGGCCAGTTGCGGGCTGTAGCCGTACGATTGTACCTTAACAAAGAAACAATTACAATGAAAACGAAATAGTCTTTAGCCTAGTCTACTCACCTTGTCTGCCGACGATTTCAGCTACATGCTCAGAACTAGGCACAGGGACACATTCGGTCATGTTGACACTCTTTTTCCGGCTAGACTCGTTGTCATACAGCCCGTTCTCGTCGTTGTCCAAGCCGAGCAAGGACAGCTGGTCCAGCGCTAACTGTAGGGCTCTCTGGTCGTCCAGGGCATTCTCCTGGTTGCTCCCATTTCTCTCCATATCCGCGAACAGCGAACTAGGCATCGTTGAGTTTTTGCTGTCCGTGGGCTCGTGGAGCGCAGACAAAGGGGGGAAAACGCGGAAGGAAGGTAGGAAAATGAGTGTTATGGGGAAAGGGGCAACAGACAGGATTTCAAGTCACTGGTGCAAATCAGTGAGCTTGTTTCCTTCTCTTTCTGTTCTTGCAGTGACAAAATCAGTGCAAGCAATCCGCCATACCCGAAAGGGACCTAATATTTCGTTGTTTTGTTGACTCCCAAAATGTGTCTTAGGAGGGCACAGAAATGCGTATTCCTGAGTTGTAGGGTTGGCTTTGCTGGAACGCCGGCGGTGGTAATATTCCTTCAAAGGGCCCCTCCCGACTGGGATCACTCACACACTCAGCTCTTTTCTGTTTCTGTCTGACTTGCTGCAGAGCCAGACAACACTACTGGGGGATATGTGCGAATGACGTCACCCACCAGGGCAGGGTCGGTGCAGCGCAGCATGGTGCGGCGCTGCTTGGGACATTTGCATAACCGAAGCCGATTGGATCGCAGCTTGGTAAATTTGCATACCCGGAGCCGATTGGACAGGGGCCGAATGGGAGGTCACAAAGGCACTTCCCAGTCCTGAAATACACTCCCTCCTTTGTTGTCTCTCTAAATCAAAAACGCTATCTCTTTTGATGAAATGATAACACATATGCATATTATATATGAGTTTATTCAGACTTTCTTATGATAACTTTGAGCGTTGTTGTTTGTGCTTACACTGTAGTCTAATAAATATGCCTAATAGTCTTTTCCTGAGTGGGCATGTTTTTTGGCAGTACATGTAGGTTAAAAAATGAGGTCGTTTCCATATCACCATGTGGCTTTTCTTTGTGTTTCAAATAACGCACCAGTTTGCATGTCAATCTAAATCTATTCAGTCTATTCAAATTCATGAACAAGGCTAACACAAATAACGGGTATTTGTTCAAATGACAATTATTGAGAGGACCAACTAAAATAAACACATGCAATATGTAATAAAACGTGTACATGTTTTAGTTAATATTGTAAGTATTTTACATTACAACGTAAAAACGCAGACATTATATCAGCATTCTTTAAAGTGCTTTCCAAATCAGTAAATGAAAACCTGTAGCATGTCTAGCAGGGCATGCCTCGACATGAGCTTCTTGTTTGGTCTTTCTCTGAGAATAGATCTATTTAATTCTCCTCTCTGCAAATGTCGGTCATCTCTTGGCAATCTAGCATATGTCATGATGACACGTTTATAAAATGATCACTAACATTTAGCAGTAGGCCAATTAGAATATTCGAAACATTCCCGCACAGAAGTGACACGCTCAACGTATCAGTCTTGTACTGACATCAGCCTCCACTCTTTCCTTGGGACATCAAACAAACAGATCTAGCAGCTAATTGTTGTGTTCAAACACCGCTCATTTCCGTGGATGTTTACACCAGTGAGCAGCACGGCGACAGATGGTAAGAGTTAACACTCTGTGCTAAACTATTAGAAAGACCTCGCATATAAATATATGTGGTTAATGCTGTATGTTGTTTAAGTAGTTTTTATTTAATAATTTATAGGCTGTAGTAAGCTAACCAATTGCGTGTCGCCGTTCTTATTGTTTTAATGATATACATCGAAGTAGGGCGATAATGTATCCTAAACACTATTTTTAAAGCCTGGTAGCTTAACTATGGCATATTATTTAGCTTCTGATTGAGACACTAACAAATTATTTTTATCGGAATGAAGAAACACATTTTATACAGGGCCTGTATCATAACCACAATAAAGTCCTTTAGACAATAGTCCATTAGCAGTTTGCATAGGCCTATTTCTGTTTATTGCAGGGTATTATGTAAACGTTAGCCGCATGTTGGGAAGGAGGAGAGGGTGAGAGGTCTTCCAGCATCCAGTGACCAACGTGACCTTTGTGGCCCAGCGAGGACCCGGGCGGGGGGGACGGCGGGGGAGGGTGAGCCGTTTCTTCCAACACAAAGGAAATTTTAAACCGATTCAGAGCCATTGGGACGAGAAGCACTCGCCTTTGTCACCTCACTCCGTGTGCACAATGACTATGCTAATGTCAACCGCTCCGAACCTGAGAAAGCGGGATGGGACCCTCCTGTTAATATTGGAATACCCTCTATTTTTTTTTATCTGTCCCACTTGAAGATATAGAAAGGACACTTATGTATTTTTGAACTTTTAAACAAGTTTACATAATAGAAGATTCCACTTCGCAGAAAAACGCTACTCTTCAATGTCACAAGTCCCATATTACTCTGTTTAAATTATTTCGGTTTCTTCAATTGGTTTAATCACATTATTGTTTACCTGCTACATTCAAGGTACGAAATTGTGCCGGATTGTCTTGATCTTTGGCTTTGATCTGAGTATTTAAATGCTAAAGAACAAGTATTCTACCTCAGCCACAATCCAACCATAGTGTGAAAGAACCGGCTGTATTGGTCATAAGGGAAATATGTTTCCATATTAAAGGAAATTCATTATTAGCTTCATAAAAACAGTGATTAAAGCATTGCACTCTTCAAAATATTGTGGTTAGAGTGGTTCATTTTATTCCCTGAGTTCTTCACACTGCTTGCTCATCCAAAAACATAGCTTGTTTTACCACAACACCATGTGATATGTCCCCAGGATCAAACTTCTAATGGATGTCTGTTTGTCAGGTAAACAATATAGATGTGACAAATTCATTGGTAGTCCCTTTAATCCTGTAGTGAAAGTACGCTTTTAGGTACAGAACTGGTATTTCTAAACCCTTCCTCACTCACCTTAACCATTGGTGGAAGTTAATGCCAAACTCTGGATAAATGTCTATTGGGGGAACTTCACCTAGGTCTTCATGAATAGTGTTATCAACAAGTATATAAACAATGGACCATTTCGTATTCGAACACAATATTTACCCTGAATTGGGTCCTAGTTTTGACAAATGTACAATCTTCTGAAGCACTACACCAGATTTTTCCAAACTATGGGTTGGTAGCCCATATTGGGTCGTCTATTTGTATATTCTTAACACATGGCTCAAAAGGTTGAATGGTTTGAGCTACAATCTATTATGATCCCATTCCTGACAAATAAAACTCATGTTTAGTTCAGAGCCGTTTTAAATTGCTTTTAATAATGGCTGTTGATATCAGTACTCTTTGGATGCATGTAAAATTCTACTTCAATCTATTAAAAAAATACTACCCCAGGGCCTCCCCAGTGATGCAGTGATCTATGCCACTGCATCACTGCCAAATGGGTTGATATCCTGGGTGCAGCAGATCAGCCAGGAGGTCCCATAAAGAGCAAGGAATACTGGTCAGTCCAATCCAGTGTGGGGTGAGGCGCAGCCAGTGGAACTTGTCTTGATTCATAATGCTATTTGATCTAATAAAAAAATATTTTGTCCCCATTTTGTCCCAGTTTTGATCTCTCCTAATAGACTCCAGAGAGCGAAGCCATAAAGCGCCCTTTAAGACACATCCTCAAGCCATTAAGGCTTACTTCCACACCTGGAAGCTAGTCGTGACCAAAACATATGAAATCTTAACTTACTCCTAGGAGCGTTCCCTCCCAGACACTGTTGACTTCCTCCAAGGACTTCCTGGTTGAACAAGCAGTGTGAAAAGAAGCAGAATGGCTTGGCAGGCTTGTTTCAGAGGACACAAGACCTGATGTCCAAATCATTTGAGCCCATTGGGAGTTGCTGCAATGAGACATGGTTGTAATATCACACAATTGGGGCAAAAAAAGGGCCTCCAGAAAACAAACGGACTGTCAACCCTTGGTATAATGTCAAATATGTGCTGTGCGTTTGGAGACTCCCTGTCACTCAGCTGCAAAGCAATGGTTAGCTGTTAGCTGATGTGTTTTTTAATTAGAGGAAGATGAGATTAGCCCAAGCTGACCGGGATCAGAGCTGTCCTTAACACAGCAGAGGTTATACTGGACTTTATGCTACTGTATGGTACTATCTGTCTGTGTGTTTGGATGTCTGCTTTATGGAGACAGGTCGGGTGTTAGGGGAGAGAGAAGAGCGGAGAGATAGTGAAAAAGAAAGAGGTAGAGAAAGAAGATTCAAGGATATAGAGAGGGAGAGAACTACAAGAAAAGCAGTATTGCCAAGACCAAGGATAAAAATGACCGTTCCAAGTCTATGGGAGAGGTGACATTCCTTTTCCGGGAATGTTTTGATGTTGTTCCAGGATAATAATTTGGTAATGTATTATGGGGTCACAGCTAATACAGAGAAATGTTTGCTGCAGTGTTGCTGGTATGCAGGAAAACCCCTTTGTGGCTGTCCATCCACTGTTCAAATGCCTTTTTGCACACTCTTCATACATACTAACAAGACTAAATACAATTCAGGGCAGCATCAAATTGCCGGCATTTCGGCTGAGTATGAATGGGGATAATAGAGAAACACGGAGCGAGGGAGTGACCTAGCTGGACAGGGCTTAATCGGTCTTCCTCGTCACCTGACCTTGTGACATAGTGACATGGTTGACTGCAGTTACATCTTAAAGGGCCGCAGACGGTTTAGGTCACAGGAATAATGACATCATAGGACACCACGGTAACTGGCCCCAGTGCATTTCTGAAATGCAACTGTGACACAACAATAATACACAGCTTACTTTGTCTGTGTGTGTGTGTGTGTTGCAGCCAGTCTTTTCCCCAGACATGCAAAAAAGAAGTACCCTGCCAATTGTGCTGAAGTGATTAAATATCCATATGGCCAAATATGGAACAATAGAAAAGTCCTTTCCAGGGGATGTACTTAACGTTTTCACAAATAAATAAAAAAAACCGGAAGGAGCAATCCTACAACAATTTGTTATATTGACATTTCAGTGGTAGGTGACACAACACTCAAATTACATCACACGTTCTTTTTCAACCATTGGTTTGTATCGAGGAAAACCTGACAGCTTAAATAAATGGAAAAACATAATTCTTTAAGGTCATCGGTAGTGGAGTACAGTTGTTGTTGTTGTCTAGTGAACTCCGTCATACTCTGTTCCCTACATATTGCTGTACTTTTTGGTGCCGTTCAGACAAAATGGTGCCAGTTGGGGTGTAAATGATAGACAGAGGTGCTCCTGTCTGGGAAGTGATGGGATAAATTACGTAGTCAATTTTGACAGCTGCCTCATCAACATGTATTCAATTGTTTTTCTGTATCTAAAAAAATGCCAAAAAACATATGAGCTGCATTTCTATATTCCAGATCAGGTGTTGCGTTATTTATTATCCATTTTACTGTATTTAACAGAATTTGCTGTGTATACTATTCACCTATTATACCATTGTGTATAATGTCTTTTTTTCTAGTAAGAAACTATAACATTGTATTAATATATCATTTCTAATAAGACAGAAAGAAACAGTGACATGGTTGACTGGGGTGGTGGGGTGGAGGGGTTGGTGGGGTGGAGGGTTGGTAGGGTGGAGGGTTGGTTGGGGGGAGGGTTGGT
>JACXGJ010017007.1:0-11670 GCA_016801105.1 Esox niger
CCCCCCCCCCCCACCCACGCTCACACTTAGAAGTCTAATGGGGACCCTAAACACTGGGAATTGTCATAAATCCCACACGACCCACTCATTTCCCCAGGAACCGAACAATCGGCCCTTCCTACACGTTACAGAGATATCTATTATTTACCTCTAATGACAATTCAGTCTTATAGGAGCGGCTGTTTGGGTGTGGGGTAGAATTCACAGGGCCCTGCAGCAAGAATTACCTTGTTCTTGCAGAGAACACGATTCTCAGGAAGAAAACAATCACTGTGGGCAGAGAGTTGGAGTTGGAAGGAATGAGAGAGCAAGAGAGAGAAGAACTGGTCTGAGGCAGTCAAGGGGAAACAGACAGACCCAGAGAAGGGGAAAGTAGTGGCACTCAGTCCTGGCTGAGTACACTACAGGGTTCAAAGGCTGAGTCCCTTGGGACACATGAGCTTCTCTTCAACCCCGAAATGAAATAGATCTCCTCAGTGAAGTCACTTCCTGTGAAACCTCTGAATGGTGAGAACTCCAGAACTGACGTTGCGCGACACAGTTCAGGCACCAGAGAGCCTGGAGGTAGCTGAAATCCATGTGCTGTGTGAAAATGGGTTTTGTGTGTTGAGCTGGATGCTGCATTTAATGGTAGCTGGAGAACGGACTAGCGACATGTGAGCTATCAGCCTTGTCATATTTTCATTGGGCGCGTGACCGTGGTTACGTTGTAGTTTCATCATAGTTACATGATAGATCAACAGTGTGTGTCCCGTCTCGCCCTCGAAGAGTTCACCTGGCGCCCTGGGGAACTGGATCTCTGTGAGACACTGACAGACTCTCTGTCACACTCATCCCGGGCTCAGAGAGGGGGAATGAGGTGTCAGATGTGTTATTGTTTCAGCCTGGCAGAAGCCATGCAGGCAGGCCCAGTCCATCAGACAGGCCTGGTGGATAGAGGCTCAGATCAGTAAGAGAAGAGGACGCTGCTTTATTCTGACAATTCTTATCTCCATTGTTCGTGCAGGACCCACATAGAGGAGTCGTGTGGGTTGCTCCTGTCTCCTGCTCTTTGCTTTCATGTACAGAGAGAAGGCAGACAGACACAGCTGCACGCCAAACTGTTAGTTTCAGACACTACAGACGGACGGAAAGAGTAGGCCTCCATAGTCCTTTAACAACAACAAAGAGCCGAATGCAGCTGTTCACTGTGTCTGTCTGCAGTGACTGTAAAGTTATGTCCTTGTGCCGATTCAGCCAAGACAATAGCATGTCTCTGTAGTACCCCA
Organism: Esox niger; assembly: GCA_016801105.1. Classification (NCBI taxonomy): domain Eukaryota; kingdom Metazoa; phylum Chordata; class Actinopteri; order Esociformes; family Esocidae; genus Esox; species Esox niger. The sequence goes on from JACXGJ010017007.1 coordinate 1,269, forward strand.
AACATTTAATGACTCATGACAATGTAACCTATGTGACTGTGGGCAAAGATAGTGTGTGTGTGTGTGTGTGTGTGTGTGTGTGTGTGTGTGTGTGTGTGAAAGTATTCTACTCTACCACTATCACGTCCACTTCACTCATATCTACTCTACCCATGTCCATTCATATCTACCATGCTTGTATCTAATGTACTCTACTCCTTTTTACTCTATTGTACTCTACTCTTATCTACTCTACTCCTATCATCTCCATTCCACTCTAATCCTATCTACCCAACTCTGTAGACCCCAGGGAGAAAGAGAGCGAGAGGTAGAGAGGTAGGCCAGGCTGTCACTACTACAGGACATGTTGTTTGTCACACCCCAGTGCCGCTGAAAGCCCCCGTCTCATTCGGCTGGACCTTAAAAGAAGATCGTTAAGAGTTGGGCTGAAACAGAAATGTTTAATAATATCTGTCAAGGTCCATAACTCTCTCTCGTCGGGCCCTTGGTGACCCATATGCCTGTCAGTGCCCGAGCTGGCCACGCACACTACAATAACACACTGCATCAACGTGACATCTGAGGCCATAAGAGGAGAGAAATGATGACGTGGTCACATAAATAACGAGGTGATCTGGGTTGTGGTTCTGTAGACATGGTGTCATGTGAGATAAAAATCTGAGTTTTTTCTTTAAAAAGCTTTCTGGGCATGGTTCCATTTGTTTTAAGTGGCACAGCGAATGGGATTGATGTGTAATATGAAAATGACCCATGCAGTTTGAATAACATCATATTACATGTCACTCAGCAGACACAGCTATAGAGGACTTAGCTAATACTGAGAACTACCGTTGGTTTTCCCATTGGATAAGTCACCTCGCTAGTCGACTGGTGCAAAAACGGGTCAGCTGGCGCAGACATCACCATAGTGGTGTGAAGAGAAAACATCCAGGGACCACACATAAATACAACATTGTGTATTGGGAAACTGGGGTTTATAAAAATGGAAGAACTTAGATTACGCCAGACCAATGACAGAATGCATTGTATTCCTCATGGGGAGAAATATCAGCAGCAGTCAGGCAACCATTTCTCCATTCTCCATGTTGTCCTCCTTCACCCAGGAGATCAAGGTTAAGACATATCATTTACAGTAAAAAGTGAAGTCATCTCTCTCGAACACTAGTGTCCGGTGTGATGCTGTGTGTGCTTGGCCACATGCGTATCTGTGCGTGTGTGTTTGTGTGTTTGTGTGTGTGTGTCTTTAGATTATACGTGTGTGCGTGTACAGTATGTGTGTGTGAGAAAATGGAGGGACCATTTAAAACGTCGGATCACTTGCCCTCTGTTTACCTTGCGGAGCTCCAGAGGCTCGGAGAGTGCTAGCTGTCTCTCTCCCCAGGGTCTCTCCCACGCTGAGGCTGGCCTGGCCTCTCCTTCCCCCGCCTGCTCTGCTGTCTGAAAACGTGAAAGGAGGCATCCATCACCCAGCCAGCCTGGAAGGGAAGGCCAGGCTGAACCGGCAGTGACACACACTGTCTCACGGAGCTGAGAGTGGGAACATAACGCACCATACTGTCAGGACTGTGGTGGCCGTGGGGATGTCCCAGGCTACGGTCAAACGTACACACACGTACACACATACGCACACACACACACACACACACACACACACGTATAAACACATTTACACAAACATACATACACATGTACACACACTTTCCATCCTACTTCCACTAATCCTAAACCTCACCTTAACTTTAACACTAACCTCAACCTAACTCTAACCTTAACCTCACTAATATGGCATTCATCTCTAAACTTAATCAATCCCAAATGTCTAACCGGTAATGCATAAGCACTAACCCTAATTCTAACCTCAACCCTATTTATAACTTTTTTCCCTCAACCTAACTTAAGTCTGACAAATTATTTATTCAAAATGGGGCCAGGAAATTGTCCCCCTTGTCAACTTTTTCGGATTTGGAGATTTTTGCCCTTTTATTATGTAGTAAAGTGAGAAACATTTATACACACACACACACACACACACACCCCACTCCTTCTTCAATGGCCAAGGGGCCAAGAACAACTCCCCATGTCCCTCTCTGGGATTAGATGGAAAAATATATCAAGATAAATAAATTAACTAACCCCCAAATTGTTGTGCCTGCGTGGGAGAGTTCAGAATGCCCCGAAATAGTCTTTAGTAAGGCTGCAGGAATGAGAGCAGAGGCCTGTGTCCTTTCACCATACAAGGCCTGTCACTGCTAAGTCCCCTAACCCAACGCTGCACCACCCCCCCACCACACCCTGCAAACCACCACAGCCACAGCAACCATTTCACAGTGGCTTCCGGACATTTTCTTTCTTGCCTTTGTATTTCTTCAGATTTTCCTCTTGTCCTGTCACACACACAGACACACACACAGGCACAGAGGCAGGGAGCTGTGGTGCATTAGGGCCAGGCAGCGGACGGAGAACAGAGGCTCTGAGATTTGGCCGTGTTTGGCTGCCTGTGCTCAGGCTCTGTTGAGCTCTTTGTTCCGGGTCCCTGTGGATGAAGCGGCTCCTGGTTGTCTGATCATCATATGGAGAATGGCCCTGTTTCCACATGTCTTCAGTGTGAGTTACACGCACGCACGCAGGGACATGCACACACACGCACACACACGCAGACCAACAGGCCCACAATCAGACAGACTGCCGTGAATAGGAAGCATTTATAACCGGTTTGGCTCCTTGGTTGTGGCAGAATATCAACAGGGTGAGAGGTTCATCCACACCCCATGCTAGAGAGCCAGTGGAATTACAAGAGATTTCTCTACAAGCCCCTTCGCAGAAAGATCCGGAATGTAAGTTTAATGTAATCTGGACCTGGTGTAGGAAGCCACCCACATTTAGCAGTGTAAGGACTAACAGACATAACAATGACTTCCAACTCCTAGCCATTTCATATGTGTGTGTGTGTGTGTGTGTGTGTGTGTGTGTGTGCAGACAGAAAACGGCTGGCCTGTGTGATTCATTCAAGGCCCTGTAGGTTGGATCACTGACGTTAGCGATGTCACAACCGTTAGCAGCCATGTTAAATGGCTCTGTTTGTCAGTGCCAAAGCCTGCTACATCCCGGAGATGACGCCGAGGAAAATAAAAGCCAACTGAGAAAATGCATTGAGTGCCACTTGAACTAGTTTCCTGGCTGTAGTTAAGAGTAAGCAATGGTGACTGCTGATTGGCTGTGTAGTAGGACCGGTGCCAGAATGTTCATATCAACAGACTTGCATTGTGGTCACATCAAGAAGTCATCTTTTTCTCAAAGAAATAAATGCATGCTAATCATTCGCTCTGTTAACATGCAGCGCAAGAATAAATAATATTGGCAAGTGGCAGGCCTGGGTTTGGATCAGTCAATGGAATATCAGTCGCAAGTCACAACATGGCATACAGTATTGTACAAAGAAAACAAAGATTTCAGGCTGATAGAAAATGACTTGATTGATTGCTATAACAAATACTAGGGATTCTGATACATACAATTTGTTTGAAGAAATGCATTTCTTGCATAACCCGAAGTAACCATCAACATATAAAGGTTAGCTCCGTAATACAAATGCAGAAACGTGCTTGTCATAATATACAGAGCATTGTGGAAATATGTTCATTTGAAATAGCTTCAAAAGCCAATGGCCAACGCTAAACATGTGTTGTCCAGCTAATTAAAATTAATTACATTCCAGTCTTTTGTTGGATTAATTTCCAGTCTTTTATTTTATGTCTCCCCAATGGCTTTCGTTTATTATGTTGTTAGTGCATTGTAGCAACTGCATGGAAACAGTCCAGCAAATGTCCTTTCATTGAATGCACTGACAAACAGTTCTGAATACTCTAATCATCGGTCTCCTAACTGCCAGCTCAAAAGTTGAACTTGATAGTCAATTCACTTTAGCAATCAGCTTCCGGTCACGTCTAGCTGTATGTTAGCTTTGGCTAACAACTTTGGCTAACCGCTTTGCTAATAGTTAGCATTGGTAAAAATTAGGCAATGTTTTCCCAAAGCGAGTAGCTGCACAACAGTGCTTTCTCTTTCATTCCAGTTAAGAGTATGTCATCAGTATACAGCTTTCCTCTGTCCTCTGTAATTTGGTGCTGCAACTTGTTTCATGCAGGTGTACGGTTCATCTAGTAAAATCTCTGTTTTTCTACCCTTGTGGCTTCACCACAATGACACTAACAGAGTGACTATATTGCTTGCTCTTTGGTACCATATAGGGCAATGTTTCCCAATCCTGGTCCTGCCAACCTCAAGGGTTGCACTTTCCCCCCCCCAAGCAACTACACACCTGATTCAAATTAAAAATTTGACGATTGGTTGATTACTTCAATGAGTGTATAAGTGGTAGAGTGACATTTAAAGTGGGTGTGTGAGTGTTAGGGCAAAAATAAAAACGTGCACCCCTTGGGTTCCCCAGGATAGGAAAACACTGGTCTCGGACTAGGCAATACCTGATACTAAGAATTACATTCAAGAATACCTAGAGACCTGGTCAATAATTTGAATGCCCCAAAGTGATCCATTAACACTGTGGTTTAAAAATCTTGTGATGGAATCTTGTTGGTGTAGCCCTCCCTCCGAGTATAGCAGGTAAATGAAAACCTTGTTTTTAATAATGTATTTTTTTACCTGTAAAACGTAAGCAAAAACACAATAAATGTTTGGGATCAATTTGTAATATAATCTCATAACATAATAAAATATTTGTATAACATTTTCTTTTTTCCGTGTGGTCACCCCAAATGCCTCAATGGATGGGCAATCACTGAGCTTTAGGCAGGATCACACGCCTGCGCTCCTGGCATCGGGGGACCCCTGGAGGTTCACAAGTGCTGGCACGCAGGCATAGCTGTCAATCCACACATCTATGGGAGATCCGTGTTTAATTTGTGTGAGCCGTCTCTGCCAGAACCGAGGGGCGATATAAAGCGAGAGAGGGAGCTGAAGCCTGTACCTTTGTCTTTGTTTGAGCAGTGCTGAGTGGGGCTGTGTTCCTGGCCTACACTGTGAAGGATGAGGCTCTTTCTGATGTCCAAGATTCTAATGTTCCAGAGTGTGTTAATGACTCTGTGCGAGCCAACAACTGTGTTAATCTGATTTCTGGTACTACTGTGTGTGTGTGTGTGTGTGTGTGTGTGTGCTCTCCCGCATATTATTCTGGCACAGTTTTGAGCCCCACAGCCCTGGGAGAATCCAGCTCTTTCCAAGATTATCCAACGGTGCCAGAGCATATCTAAGCACTAACAGCTCTAGTGCCATCCCACAGAGAGACAGATTTCACAAGACAACATAATGACAGAAGTTACGCAAGACAGGCAAACAACTGCGCTTACACGAAAAAACTGGCTGCGTGTACACACAGGCATGAATGAATACAAAAGCTAATCACCACACAACAGCCTATCCTAACGGGACAGAAGTGTGTGTCCGGCGTCTGCGTGCTTGTGGGCTTGTCTTGCCTACAGGGCGTGTGTGCGTGTGTTCATGTGTGTGTGAATGACAGGTAACGGTGTGTGCCGGCAGGTTTATCTGGTTCTGTGGTTGCAGGGTTGACTGAGTGTGTGTAGAGTCAGGCTAGGGCATGCCCTCTCCACTTGCTCTTTCCTTCCCAGAGAAATAGACCCTGGGAACCAGATCATGGAGGCCTTGCTGCTGTTGCCTGACTCTGGGAGCAGGGGGCCGTTCCCATCCCATCCAACCTCATCTGTTTATTATTTTCCTGTAAGAACTTGTGTTGCAGCGGGAAAGAGAGGGGGGAGAGAGGGGGATATGGAGCCCGAGATAGAAGGAATATCCTCTGAAAGTTTCGTAAACAATACCCAGGGACTCAAGACGACGTGTTTTTAAACAAGGCCATACTTATGGTTCATTGTGGACTGCAGTGTATACCGCTTTTCGTCTTTATAATGTAATTGAAGGAAAGTGATCTTGTCCATGTGGACCTTTAAAATGGAATAAAGCAAAAATTGATGTGTTGAAATGCCTTTGGCTTCACAGGACCTACCAAACGTTAAACAGATACTCACCTCAGCCCAAGAGACTGATGAGTAGTAAAAAAATGACATATACATTACACACATACTGCACATAACAGGGATCCATTGTTGCAGTGTAAGAAGCATGGCTTTGTTATTCTACCATTTCATTTCAGGTGAAAAACAGTCAAATCTAACAGGGTTTTTTCTTCATATAAATATTTGTGTGGGATTAGACATTTTGCAATTCAGAACAGTTATTAATAAAGATGTTTTATTTCCAGAAAAGTATCAAAAGAGATTAGTTTGATCAAGATAACACAATTTCAAGATCACAGTATCAGCCATTTTTCTTTGCCTTGTACGGTCTTCACAGGACGAGTTCTCCTTTCATTTGTCCAGTTTCATACATTAAGATAGTTTTTATTTTGTATGAACACAACCCTGTTTCCAACAAAGATGGGATGGTGCGTAAAATGCTAATAAAAACAGAATGCAAGGATGTGCAAATCAGTTTAATTGAAAATAATACACAGGCAACATATCAAAAGTTAAAGCTGAGAACTTTTATTGTTTTTGGAAAAATACATGACCATTTTCAATTTCAGGCCAGCAGCCTGTTTCAAAAAAGTTGAAAACATGGGCATGTTTAGCAGTGTGTTGCATCACCTCTTTCTTTTTACAATAATCTGCAAGCATTTGGGAACTGTAGTTTTGAAAGTGAAATGTATTCCCATTCTCTCTTGATATAGGATTTCAGCTGCAGTTCGTGTCTCCTTTGTCGTTTGTATTTTTCATTTCATAATGCTTCAAATGTTTTCAATGGGTGACAGGTCTGGACTGCAGGCAGGCCAGTTTAGCACCCAGACTCTTTCATTATGGAGCCATGTTGTTGTGATATGTGCAGAATGTGGTTTGGCATTGTCTTGCTGAAATAAGCAAAGCCTTCCCTGAAAGAGACATCGTCTGGATGGCAGCATATGTTGCTAAAAAAAACGGTATATATTGTGCAGCATTAATGGTCCCTTCACAGATGTGCAAGTCACCCATGCCCCCATACCGTCCCATACTGTCACGGGCGCTGACTTTTAAACTGTGTGCTGATTACAAGCTGGATGGTCCATCTCCTCTTCAGTCTGGAAGACCCCTTGTCCATGATTCCCCCCAAAATGTCGCATTTTGCTTCGTCTGACCACAGGACAGTGTTCCACTTTACCTCAGTCCATCTTAGATGAGCTCGGGCCCAGAAAAGGCGACGGCATTATTACTAACCTGTTGACAATTGACCTATTTAGCTGTGTGATATTCCACTAGGTTGATTTTTTTAACAGTTCACAATGTTTTCAGTCCTCTGTTGCCTCTGTCCCTGTGTCCCTGGCATAAAATTCAAAGTGGGCACATATTTTTCAAGAAACATCAAATGTATATATTTCAACTTTTGATGTGTTATCTTTATACAATTTTCGATTGAATATAGGGTTTATATGATCTGCGCATCATTGTATTCTGTTTTCATTTATATTTCATGCAGCATCCCAACTTTTTTTAAATGGTTGTATACAGACAATGGGTGTTACATTAAGGAGTGTCAGGCTGTATATGAATAACCAATAGCCTGACATGCATTAATACATCCAATACGACAGTCCTTCTAACATAATCTTGCTTGTTACCTGTAACAATAAAAAATTAGTTAAAAATATGTATTAAAATATGTATTAAAATATCATCATTATAGTACCTCAAATTATTAAGCAATAATCTAAATCCACACTGAATTCACAACTGTGTTCAGTGGAAGATTATATAGATTGTGTGGATAAATTCTAAACAATACTGATCCTATACTGATCCTATAACTGATCCAATTACTGATCCTATTGCTGAGCCTATTACTGATCCTATTACTCATCCTATCACTGATCCTATTACTGAGCCTATTACTAATCCTATCACTGATCCTATTACTGAGCCTATTACTGATCCTATCACTGATCCTATTACTGAGCCTATTACTGATCCTATTACTGATCTTATTACTGATCCTATTACCAATCATATTATATATGCAATTAATTATCCTATTGACTATCAGATTACAACATTTACAAAATTGAACATTTAGGTCTAAAATCAACGGCCAGAAACATTTATAAATAGCAATGATGTTATTGTTCATAAAAGTTCATAAACGTTTATTGTTTAATGTTTTATCTAGGTAGTACTAAATACCAAGATTGGCTGACTAATAAATAATTATATTCAATCCAACCAAATGGGCCCCCCGAGGACTGGGCCCGGGACAACGTTATCATATTACATATCATATTAACTATCCAATTGACTATCATATTACATGTCCTATTAACTATCCTATTGAATATCATATTACATGTCCTATTAACTATCCTATAGACTATCATTTTACATACCTATTAACTATCCTATTGAATATCATATTACATGTCCTATTAACATTTCCTATTGACTATCATATTACATATCATATTAACTATCCTATATAATATCATATTACATATCCTATTAACTATCCTATATAATATCATATTACATATCCTATTAACTATCCTATTGACTATCATATTGCATATCCTATTAACTATCCTATTGAATATCATATTACATGTCCTATTAACTATCCTATAGACTATCATTTTACATAACCTATTAACTATCCTATTGAATATCATAATACATATCCTATTAACTATCCTATTGACTATCATATTACATATCCTATTAACTATCCTATTGAATATAATATTCCATAGTCTATTAACTATCATATTGACTATCATTTTACATAACCTATTACATATCCTATTGACTATAATATTATATATCCTATTACCTATCCTATTGACTATAATATAATATATCCTAACTATCTAATTAACTATACTATGTAACATCCTATTACTTATTCTATTATTTTTATTATTATGTCCTATTACACAGCCCATTACCTGTCCTATTGACTATACTAATGCCTATCCTATTACCGTATTAACATATTTGCTATCCTGACAAAAATATGATTATTTTTTAAATCCTTAACTCCATACGCAGTATTCCTTAGACATGGTTGGACAATGAAAGGGTATGGTGATAACAGACAGACAGACAGAAGGACAGACGGACGGACAGACGGACAGACGGACAGAGGGACAGAGGGACAGAGGGACAGACAGACAGACAGACAGATAGATGGAAGGACGGACAGACAGACAGACAGACAGACATATAGACAGACAGAGGGACAGACAGGCAGAGAGACAGACAGATGGAGGAGGGTTATTTTCATAAATCCTGCTGAGGGATGGATTGCTTGGTCTGTTGGTGGGAAGGCCTGGTCAGGGATTTGCCCTGTGTAGCCTCTGTGCCCAGTAGCCTGAAGCATCTGTGGCCTGAAGCCTCTCTTTCTTCTCCCATCAGCGGTAGGTTTTGTCAAATGTGAATGAGAGAGAGAGTGGGCACTGTTGCCTCGCTGACTCTTGCCCTTTGACAGCCCCTGGAGGAGAACACTTCTCCTGAGAAAGCCCAGGCCCCCGTGCCCACACCCCGGCCCCCTACGTCCCTCTCAGAGTCACATTCCAAGGGACGCTTTTCCCATCGCAGCGGAGCTCCGAACACACAACTTGAACTATTGTCTTCCTGGCGGATGTCCAGAGAGGTGGGCTGGGGTCATGCCCGATGATCAGGGCAGAGCTGACTGACAACCTCAGCCTGTCCACCGCAGCTCAGCGGCCAGAAGGAGGAAAGGTCTGGGCTCTCCCATAGAAGGGTCTAGGCAAATTCCAACGCACTGTAGAACTATTCAGACCATCTATCTAACACTATCTCTGGTTTGTCGTGGTCTGTTTATTCTCTCTCCTCTTTATCTCCAAACCCAACACACACCTTTCCACCAACATGAATGCTTTTTCCTTGGGTGTTGTGACCCTTTGGTTGTCAGAGGTGCAGGGATTAATAGACAGGGTTTCAACATGTCGTGTTCTACAGCTATTCCCTCTGAGGTTTTGTTGCCCTTGTTTCCTCTCTGCTGGCTCTGTCTCACCCTCACAACTTACAGAGAACTGTCTGCCTCCCTGTGCGTACATCAGAGAACCAGGGAGAGTGAGACACTTTTCATTTATATCAGCCCTTACATTGCTGTTCTTAGATAGATATGAGTCTATAGAAGGACAGAGGATAGAAACCAAAGAAGAAAGTGGGAACGAGTAGAGGAGAGTAATGGTTGACCAATAGTGAATGCATTCTGAAAGAAAGAGAGAAGGCGAAAGAACTGAAACTGAGAATGACATGAAAGGAAAATCTGTTAGAGGGAAAGCTGTTCCCGTTGTGTTTGACTTGTGTGTGTGTGTGTGTGTGTGTGT
>JACXGJ010017008.1:0-11747 GCA_016801105.1 Esox niger
GTGTGTGTGTGTGTGTGTGTGTGTGTGTGTGTGTGTGTGTGTGTGTGCGCTGTCAAAATGACACTATCTAGATGCTCAGAGAATGTCAGCAATCCCTACTAGCTAGATAAGACACTATCTCCTATCTCACTGCTAGCAGAAGAGGAAGTCCTGTGACAGCTGGATCTAAGGGCAGGCATTTCAGTTTTTTGGGGTATTTCTGATGAACTTGAGTTTACTGTATCTTTTATTAAATCTCTCTCTGTTTGTCTGTGCTATCTGATTCTAGCTAATTGGCTCGTTGGTGCTCGCTGTTGGTTTGTGGTTACGGCTTGACCCCGTGACCGTTGCCATGCTGAACGGAGATGGAGCACCGGACACCTTCTTCTACGGTGAGGTCACAGACACGTCGACCAATGAGCATGAAGGAGAGACGTGATGTCAGACATCAGTAAGCTGTAAGAGGTGTAATTTGCATATGAGATGTTGGTCGTTTGGCAGATGCTCTTCTTCAGAACGCCTCACATGTATGGCCTCTCCGAACTGCTAGAGAGCAAACAGAACAGAGAATATGATCATTTACTTGTCTGTTGACATTGGAAGCGCCTGCTGGATAACCTGTGATACGATGTGGGCTGAGGTCCAGGGATCTATGACCACAGTTACGGGAGTGTTTGGGAGGAGCAGCAAGGACAGTCGCAAGCGTTTCTTCTCTAAACAGCCTAAAACAGCCAGTTAAAGACCAGTACATTTCACATCTTTATACAGCATTGTCTAACCCCGTCTCTACTGAATGTTGGTCTTGCTATACCACATTAATGTTAAGCTAGTTAAGCTATATTCTCTGTTTAAATTTGGCATTTAAAAGCTAATAATTTGTTTTAGCAAGGAATAGCAATCCAAGATTGAGCTGAAAGTGCTCCAGACATGTGGTGTCTCCAATGGAATATTACCTGGTAGAACAAGGAAGACCTCTATTGTGGATGACTAAAGAATGTCACCATCCTAAGGACAAAAACTCTGTCAGTTGGATCAGAAAAACTATCAGAGAGGTGGGTGTGCAGAAGACTTCTTTAGCCAAACAACAGAGGCTGGATTGTAAGTTGCCAAAACTGTAATTGGTCTGAAAAACAATATCGCTTGAAAAATTACCTAGTGATAACTCTCACTGCCCCGGTCGTCCATGGTAACTCTCACTGCCCTGATCGTCCGCGGTAACTCTCACTGCCCCTGTCGTCCGCGGTAACTCTCACTGCCCCTGTCGTCCGCGGTAACTCTCACTGCCCCTGTCGTCCGCGGTAACTCTCACTGCCCCTGTCGTCCGCGGTAACTCTCACTGCCCCGGTCGTCCGCGGTAACTCTCCCTGCCCCGGTCGTCCGCGGTAACTCTCCCTGCCCCGGTCGTCCGCGGTAACTCTCCCTGCCCCGGTCGTCCGCGGTAACTCTCCCTGCCCCGGTCGTCCGCGGTAACTCTCCCTGCCCCGGTCGTCCGCGGTAACTCTCACTGCCCCGGTCGTCCGCGGTAACTCTCACTGCCCCGGTCGTCCGCGGTAACTCTCAATGCCACTGGGAATGCCAGTGTCCATTTTCACCCCTCCAGAACTGTTACTCAGTAACAAGACCCACCCCCTTATCCAGGCAGACAGTGGAGACCAGTGTTCAGTCCTATGTACATCATTCTTAACGAGGTGCTTAATGAGGGGCTTAACGAGGGGCTTAACGAGGGGGACAGGGATTTAGAACATTTGGAAGATCAGAGTGGAGGGTAACTTAGCATTATGTTGAAGGCATAGACCCTGAACAACATGGCTTGTAGCATGTTGGTCATTACTCTCCTATTGACATATTAAGAGTCATGGCAACAGGACACACAGAGCCCTCTGATATGCAGGCAGACAGGATGTCCTTATAGTCAGTTCATTTGCTGTACATGGATCTGTAGTGCCCTCTGCTGGCAGTCCTGCAAAGTACAACCAGGTCTATTTGTTATACTGTGGGCTACCAGTCTGTGGAGTATCTAGATCAGTGGTTCTTAACCTGGGTTCGATCGAACCCCAGGGGTTCGTTGAGTCAGTCTCAGGGGTTCGGCGGAGGTCAAGACACACATGCGACTCATATGAAATATTCATTATTATGTTTTTGTTTTTGTGCGAAAGTCATGCTTTGATGGTTTTGTTCTTTAAACACAGTGATGTTGATGCACGGTTAATTCTGTGCACCAGTAAAATATGTTTTAGATTTGAAAAAAATCGTATTTTATTTTTCTAATTAAGAAGGGTGAATACGCATATGAAACTGGTGGGGTTCAGTACCTCCAACGAGGTTAAGAACCACTGATCTAGATGATTATTGTGATCCTCTCTGTTTCCTCCAGGGGTGTACATCCTGATTATAGCGGGGGGTCTGGTGATGCTGGTGGGATTTTTCGGCTGCTGTGGGGCCGTCAGGGAGTCTCAGTGTCTCCTGGGCTCGGTGAGTGGATTTGAAAACGGCCTGACCATGAGGGAACACTGTTCCTGATGGAAGTTCCCCAAAACCCTCCCCACCAGCCTATGTTGGTTAGCTGTACTTCTATCCACATGTATAACTTTTATTGCTAAGCCAACCTTAGAGCTGAACATTTATTTTAAAACCTATAAGCTGTCTTTTTAATAACAAACTACCATTTTATTATCCCCATTCTAGTTCTATCTGATTTTCCCCAAGCCACATGATTTCAGTCAGAGAACAGTCAACTGTAAGCTGCTTTTTGTTCCAGTTCTTTGCCTGCCTGTTGGTCATCTTCGGAGCTGAGGTAGCAGCTGGTGTGTTTGGCTTCATCAACAAAGACAAGGTACCCAGAATGCTTCACTGCATCACATGGTTACATCCACACCTGTTTCTATCTGCCAGGTCAATCAGTCAATCACATTTATTTTATAAAGCCGTTTTTACATCAGCAACTGTCACAAAGTGCTTTCACGAAACACCCGGCCTTAATAAACCCCAGAGAGCAAACAACAGTAGTTATGAGTTAATGCAGCAGGTGTCTTAATGCACATTGACTGGTAGGTGTGGCGCCATCTGTTGGGAGACAATGGTAACTCATCATTTCTGTCTTTATTATCTCATCTGCCGGTTTTCTTACAGATTGTGAAAGATGTCCAGAACTACTACATCAAATCATACAATGACAACAGTAACAGCACAATGATACACAACTCCTACCACAAAGTTGTAAGTACACTAATACTGACAAATGGTGGAGAAAAGCAATAGTTGTACAAACAAAGACCACTCAAAATGAAAAATGCAAAATGTGGACACTTGTTGCTTTGTTAAGCCCTAAATGTGTCTCCATTCTCCCCCGTCTAGCTGAACTGTTGTGGAACCTCTGCCCAACCATGTCGTGATTCCCACGCTGACACCAAGGTAGGATGGCTGAAAAGTTCTAGGTAGCCATTATCATCTCTAGCTTGTGATTGGGCTTTTTCAACGTTCCTTCTCCTGTGTGTGCAGAGCTGTGAGACCGGTATCAAGGAGTTCTTCAACAATAAGCTCTACGTCATTGGCTATGTGGGAATCGGTATCGCTGGAGTCATGGTGAGCCCCGACGGACAGACGCCCAGACGGACAGACCCGCCCAGACGGACAGACCCGCCCCGACGGACAGACCCGCCCCGACGGACAGACCCGCCCCGACGGACAGACGCCCAGACGGACAGACCCGCCCAGACGGACAGACGGACAGACCCGCCCCGACGGACAGACCCGCCCCGACGGACAGACCCGCCCAGACGGACAGACCCGCCCAGACGGACAGACCCGCCCAGACGGACAGACGGACAGACGGACAGACCCGCCCAGACGGACAGACCCGCCCAGACGGACAGACCCGCCCAGACGGACAGACGCCCAGACGGACAGACCCGCCCAGACGGACAGACCCGCCCCGACGGACAGACGCCCAGACGGACAGACGGACAGACCCGCCCCGACGGACAGACCCGCCCCGACGGACAGATGCCCAGACGGTCGACCAGACAGACTGATGCAACAGAAGGAACACAAATCCATCTTGATTGTTTCTGTCTGTAGATCATAGGGATGGTCTTCAGCATGGTGTTGTGTTGTGCCATTCGAAACAGCAGGGAGGTCATCTAACCCAACACAGATTGTCCGGAAGACTTCCCCCTCTACCCCACCTCCACCTGCAGCTCACATCCTGCTCCACCTATCTCCGCCTCCTTTTCACGACACCTCCGCCCACCCAACCAGGTGGACCACAGAGACCCTGCCAAACAGCCTTGTTCTGTTGGAAATGCAACCAATGCATGTGATATATCAGCAGCTGTGTAAAATAGTAAATGTTGAATAATTGTGAATCCAATTCATACAGGTTTTTTACCAATAGTCCAAACATAGAGAGGCTCCGCCTTGTTGGCATGTCACACACACACACACACACACACACACAGGTTTGCATACTTATATTCTCCTGTGCCTTCTGATTTCAATCCCAGACACACAGCTGGTTCTGGGTTCATTTGAATTTGGTTCCACTGGTTCTGGATGCATATGTTTTTTTTGTTTTATTTGTTCTGATTGAACTTGGTTCCGGCTTCCATTGGTTCTGGTTTCATTCCCAAAGTTAGATTACACATATTACACATAGTACTATTTGGTATATCATGTGCTAGCTGGTACTGATGAAGTTCTGTGTTCTGTAGCGGCAGGTGGGCACCAGGATTAGTACTAATTATGTCCTATCCCCTAGAGTACACTACCCCTGCCCAGAGCGGGTACAGGCAGCGTGTTAGTAAAGACCATGGGAGAGTCCCAAATGACAGCACTATTCACTACATATGATGGGAAGTAGTGCATTGTAGACTGAATAGGGTGTCGTTTGGGATACGGTCAGTGTATGATCTGTTGTCGTCATGACAATGCTGCCCTACAGTATATTCCGTGCCTTTTATATATTTGATCCAAAAGAAACATATTATTGACCAATCAGTGGCCAGAAGCAGAGTTTCTGCTTCTAGGAATGTCCAACATTCTGGCAGCTTCTGTCCTGTACATAATGTCTAACATTCTGGCATCTTCTGTCCTGTACATAATACCTAACATTCTGGCATCTTCTGTCCTGTACAGAATGCCTAGAAGTCAAATGCAAAGATCCAGAAGACATTCTGATGTTTTTGAAGTCCTGCAGATATCAGCTACCACTATTGACATGGCTGTTGATCTTGGACACATTTCCATGCACAGATGTTGGACATATTGTCCAGTGCTTGCTTGCCATGTCATGGATAGATGGATTTCTGTAACATGTTTGATCAGCTGTTGGGTAAAGTAATATATCCAGACGTTGTTATTAAATACTTGCGTTGAAATTGATCCCCACATTGAGATGCCAGCGGCCTGTGATTCGTTACATCACCCAGGGGTTGAGTCCCATCATATTGTGGCTTGCTGACACGTGAAACACCATATCCACAAGTTGCGAGAGCTAAAAAGCATCTGCGATGTGGTCGCTCTGGAACACAACAGTTTTGACAGCCAGCTGTGTAGGTCTGACATCCAAACCAGTCACTGAACTCTGTGAAGGAGAATAATGATGTACTGTATCTTTCTTAAACCAGAGACTGGGAGCTCCAGCCCTCATGACCTCATTTGGTTTTGCGTTTTCTCCAGTCGTACTGCTAACAACATGTTCAGCTGATTTTATTCCAAACAGAGGACAATGACACGCTTGTTTTGTCTATCAGTTGTGTTAGCAACTGATCTAAATTTAAAGTCATGTTACAATGGAGTGGTCTGTGATTGTGTTAATTTATTTTGTATTTTAACGTCTGATGTCATTTTAGTTCAGATTGTATTCCAAGCCACTCAGGAAGATTGTTCTGTTTGATGAATAAAGTTTTTTTTATTTTTTCCCCACTCTCTGTCTGTTTGATTAATCCGCCTTCCTTTTGTAATTGTTTTATCACACTCACTATTCAGTTGTTATGATTCTGGATTTAGGCTGTCATTAGCTATTTAATCAATGTCTAAGAGAATTTCATATTGAGGCTTTTCTAATTAGAATCATTCTGGATGAAACAGCTACATTTTCTACCAATCAGATTACCTGATTATCATAGATTGAATTTTGATTCTTAAATAGCTCTAATTATATTCAAGATTAAACCACACATTGGTCTGGTGTACCAAAGGCCTAAAACACCTGTTTATGACAGCAGACGAACCTGAGATAGTGAGGTTGGTTTTCTGATTATAAAGACAGAGCAACCTGAGATAGTGAGGTTGGTTTTCTGATTATAAAGGCAGAGCAACCTGAGATAGTGAGGTTGGTTTTCTGATTATAAAGACAGAGCAACCTGAGATAGTGAGGTTGGTTTTCTGATTATAAAGACAGAGCAACCTGAGACAGTGAGGTTGGTTTTCTGATTATAAAGGCAGAGCAACCTGAGATAGTGAGGTTGGTTTTCTGATTATAAAGACAGAGCAACCTGAGATAGTGAGGTTGGTTTTCTGATTATAAAGGCAGAGCAACCTGAGATAGTGAGGTTGGTTTTCTGATTATAAAGGCAGAGCAACCTGAGATAGTGAGGTTGGTTTTCTGATTATAAAGGCAGAGCAACCTGAGATAGTGAGGTTGGGAGACGAAGCGCCCTGGTGATAATGTCACCCGGTTTATACTCAGATCTAAAACGAGGCCTCTGATCTACTTTCTGATTGTGCCCACTCATTGCTCTCATGTCAGGAACTCCTCTTCCCTTCCTGACAGCTAGAGACAGGTGCTCTCTGGCCAACAGCTGATACACGGATTGGCTCCAGTAGATATGCAGCATGTTGCCTAGGAGGGCAGGAGGCTGAACAGCCCAGGGTCCGGTTACACTCCGTCTGCAGCACACACACTTTCTCAGGAAACCCAAGACACGCTCAGCACATGGGAGGCATGCATGGGCTCTGGCTCAACCCTCAGCTGCACCAGAAAGCTTGAGAAACATTTTCAGCTGGGCTACAGGACAGCCGCATTTCCTCTGTTAAACAGGCTAAAACTCCAGAGACCTGGTCCATACATCCATAGAACTAAACAGAATGGATCCTTAAAACTAAACCCAAGTGTTCCATACATCCACAGAACTAAACAGAACAGATCCTTAGAACAACAGAAAGGTTCTATACTTCTGCAGAACCTGACAGAACTGATCCATAAATCCATCAAACACCAACAAGGATTCTGTTTCATTAGTCTTTATTCAGTGCTGATGTGTATGTTTGTTTTGTTTTTACATTTCTTGCACATAAAGACATACAGAAACATTGTGACTATATAAAACTTAAAAATCACCATCCCTGTTAGATCGACATCCCTATTATATGTGTTAGTTCCCTCTACTCTGTAGGGGACCGTTACACTGTCAGCATCTCAAATGGTGCCCAGCTCCCATCCTGCATTACTCTTGAACAGTGCTCAGGGAAACAGTGCCATTTGTACCACATCCAGTTCTCTTCAGTCTAGAGGACATGTCATTCCCATGGAACCCATTCAGTTGACATGTCATTCCCATGGAACCCATTCAGTTGAATTCCAGTCAGTTCACCTTTTACACAAAAATTATAATTATAATGATTCTGCCAAGTGACTCAATGTGACTGAAACTTAATTTCAAATGTGAGTGTTTTTTTTATTGTTCAGGCACCCTCCAACTTTTCCCAATCAATGTAATACACACAACTTTATACCACAGAAATAATTTGTGTTACAAGTAGTTTTAAAAGGACAGCGACTTTTTAAAACCCATTTGCAGTGTCGCACGCAGTGAAATTCAAATGTTGCTTACTTTCTGAATTGACTGTGACCCTGGTACCCTGGTAGCCTGGTAGCCTGGTACCAGAGCATGTGGGCAGAGTGGAACTGAAGGATACTATTCAAATACAGGCTTTGATATTAAATGTACACATTACATGTATGAAAATAGGCTATATTTAAATACATATGAAAGTATTGTGTTGTATGATTAATTAGGGCTGTAGATTATGTCTCATTTTATAGTATTTTTTATATATTTAAACATGTGTTGTATGATTGATTAGGGCTGTAGATTATGTGTCATTTTATAGTATTTTTAATATATTTAAACTTGTGTTGTATGCTTGATTTGGGCTGTAGATTATGAGTCGTATTTTATAGTATTTCCTGGATTTTATATATTGTGACCAAAGCTCACTACATCACTCCCCTGGTCCCAAATGATGGTCTGCAAAATAATAAAACTAAATGTGGCATCTACTGATAAATGTCCCAGAATGCAAAAACATTTTGGATTAGTAACAACAACAAAATTGACCAATAAACAGTGATGTGGTCACATGTTCTCTCAAATTGAAATTGTCCAATGGGTGTTGGGCAACATCTGTTAGGGTCAGCGTGTTTATGGTTACCGTGTTCAAATATATTCACTTCTCCACGGTTTAGTAAGATACATGAATCCTTGGCTAGTATCACAGAGTAACCAGAGAGCTAGTTTAGTGTTATCAACTTAGGGAAGGGTATGATTGGGCTGGTGATATGAGATATGGGGGCAAGAAGTTTGAGAATGAAGTGGGCAGGGGCAAACGGGCATGGAGTAGGGGCAATTTGGCCGAAGGATGTTGAAAGAAATAAGTTAAGGAGAAAAGATCCTGGTTGACGTTAGAGCTAAAGTTGGACTGAGGGAAGGGTTTATATTAGGTAAAGTGAAGGTATGGGGAGAACTGCTGGACATTAGAAACCCTCATTGAGGGAATACCTGCAGTACTGTGCAAAATGCTTAGCTTCATGAAGTCATACTAAGGCCATTCATTTGGGCAATTAGTGTTTCAATTAAAATAAATATCTATACAATATATACCAATACATGAATATAACAAATATTATTCTTTTTTACACATACACACTTATTATCTGAATTAGTTCGACATTCAGGGGTATAGGACTTTTGCACAGTACTGTATGTGACCTTAGAGAAGAAACAGAATGCTGGCACATTGACAGCTGCTCCCTAGAGTTTCATTCATAGCCTAGCCACATGCTACCACATGCAGGCAGCCATCTTGAATCTCCGTGAACTCCCTAAGAGCAATAAGTAGAAAAACAACAAAATGGCCTCATTGATCACCATGATTACCATAGCATCTCTGTGCTCTCAAACAGTTCACCTGTGATGAGTGAGCCAGTGAGAATGTGGATGAGCTCTGATCC
This sequence comes from Esox niger, assembly GCA_016801105.1. Classification (NCBI taxonomy): domain Eukaryota; kingdom Metazoa; phylum Chordata; class Actinopteri; order Esociformes; family Esocidae; genus Esox; species Esox niger. Next base: position 9,212 of record JACXGJ010017008.1, read on the forward strand.
TAGCTGCAACGGGTTCTGTCCAGGTGCTGTCCTTTATGCAGAGAACAGGTGTGTATTCCAGGTGCTGTCCTTTATGCAGAGAACAGGTGTGTATTCCAGGTGCTGTCCTTTATGCAGAGAACATGTGTGTATTCCAGGTGCTGTCCTTTATGCAGAGAACAGGTGTGTATTCCAGGTGCTGTCCTTTATGCAGAGAACAGGTGTGTATTCCAGGTGCTGTCCTTTATGCAGAGAACAGGTCGTAGGACGTGTAACCCAGTACGAACTCTCCCACTCCAATCAGGTACATAACTTGAGCGATACCAAACAGCGGAGCGATGACCAAGGCTCTGCAGCCAGCCCCCTTCAGGAAGGCTCCCGGGCCCTCCTTACGCAGAATCTTACTGTCAGGGGAGAGAGAGGAGAGAGAGAAGGAGAGAGGAGAGAAAGGAGAATGAGACAAACAGAGAGAGAGAGAGGGAGAGACAAGATTAGAGGTTATTCCTTTCGTTTATGATTATGTAGCTTTACTACCTGGCCTGAGTGGGAGAAAAAGCTACAACAATGGATCCATAATGGATCTTATAGTGTAGTTGATTATCAGTATATTACCTGATACAATATAATTTAGTATCAATAAAACAATATTCTGTAGGATATAACTGTATAATGCATAGCATAGTATAATATAGTACAGAATAGTACAGTATAATAAAATGTAGTATGGTACAATATAGTACAGTACAGAATAGTATAGTATAGGACAGTATGGTAAAATGTAGTGAAATATATTACTGTATAGAATTGTACAATATACTGTAGCATAGTACAGTATAATAAAACATACTACCATATACTACAGTACGGAATTGTATAGAATAAAGTAGTACAGGACAAACTGGAAGGTTAGATCTCAAATGCTATTCAGATAAAAGCTGTTAAATGGGTAATAAAAACACTACTTAATATTGTTAATATTTTGGTAATATTGCATTTATTTTGTACATGGCCAATATACCACGACTAAATGCTGTGTCCTAGAAAAATATCACATCTATTATTTCACATTACTGATAATTGGAAAATAGTATTGTCATCGTATTACCTGATACAGTCCACCACCCCATTGTATGTCTCCTCATTAGCTCCTTTACTCAAAGACTGGAGTCTGGTCTTGATCACTGGAGAGACAGGACAGAGCATTATCATTATGACTAGAGACAGACAGGACAGAGCATTATCATAATGAATGGAGACAGACAGGACAGAGCATTATCATAATGACTGGAGACAGACAGGACAGAGCATTATCATTATGACTGGAGACAGACAGGACAGAGCATTATCATTATGACTGGAGACAGACAGGACAGAGCATTATCATTATGAATGGACACAGACAGGACAGAGCATTATCATAATGAATGGAGACAGACAGGACAGTGCATTATCATTATGACTAGAGACAGACAGGACAGGGCATTATCATTATGACTGGAGACAGACAGGACAGGGCATTATCATTATGACTAGAGAAAGACAGAATAGTGCATTAGCATTATAATTGGTGAGAAAGACATTATGACAAGAGAGAGATAATGTAACCATTTCATTATCACTGGGGAGCTCTCAACATTTTGCTCTTAACATACAGGTTGACCTACTCACCATCACAGGGGTTGACAGCCACTGCAGCAGTAGAGCCGGCAGCACAGCCCGCCAGGAAGGACCAATAAAAAGGCACGGTGGTGTCTCCTAGCGACCGCTGGCCCAGCTGGTTGAGGTGTGCGAAGACAGGGAAGTAGATTACGGAGAAGGGGATGTCCCTGAGAGGAAACAGGAAGTGAACACAGCGTCCTCTCACTGCTGTTTCATTGGTGTGACTTCCACTCATCTGACAGCTTTAAAGGCCAGCTCCTCAGGCTTGTTGTTTCACTGTTCTCAGCGAGTCGGGGCAGAGCCTCCACCCTGCTAGTGGGGTGCAACTGTAATCATAGTGACAAATACACAGCCAGACAGTCGCCAGCCCTCCTGTTGACCGTGTCAACCTTCTATTCCCTCTCCTCCTGACCGTGTCAACTTTCTGTTCCCTCTCCTCCTGACCGTGTCAACCATCTGTTCCCTCTCCTCCTGACCGTGTCAACCTTCTGTTCCCTCTCCTCCTGACCATGTCAACCTTCTGTTCCCTCTCCTCCTGACCGTGTCAATCTGTTCCCTCTCCTCCTGACAGTGTCAATCTGTTCCCTCTCCTCCTGACCGTGTCAACCTTCTGTTCCCTCTCCTCCTGAACATGTCAATCTATTCCCTCTCCTCCTGACCGTGTCAACCTTCTATTCCCTCTCCTCCTGACCGTGTCAACTTTCTGTTCCATCTCCTCCTGACCGTGTCAATCTGTTCCCTCTCCTCCTGACCGTGTCAATCTGTTCCCTCTCCTCCTGACCGTGTCAATCTGTTCCCTCTCCTCCTGACCGTGTCAATCTGTTCCCTCTCCTCCTGACCGTGTCAATCTGTTCCCTCTCCTCCTGACCGTGTCAATCTGTTCCCTCTCCTCCTGACC
>JACXGJ010017009.1:0-11663 GCA_016801105.1 Esox niger
GGGTTCTAGCACCGTACCACGGCCATGTAGACGGGTTCTAGTACCGTACCACTGCAATGTGGGAGTCTTTTCAACCAACCAGAGCTGTTGTACTCACACATCACTGAAGTCAAAGCCCCACACATATACACACCTATATACCAACCAGCTGTAATAAAACCCACATTACACATCAGACAGCAACAAGCCCAACTGTCTGGGACAAGCCCTTCAGGTAGGCTACAGTCTGATGGTTTCCATAGAAACATGGAGAGGGGCAGCCTGTCACAGTCAAAACACAAAGTACAGACAAACAAAGCCACGCTCGAAACCTGGCCCCATTGAGACAGAGTGGATGGAAACCAGAGAGTTCAACAGAGTTCCCCAACTCCGTCAGAAACATAGCCGTCTTGCTGGGGCCTGAAGCAGTCGAATAATCAGTAACTGCTGTGTGGGATAAGTGGTTTACAAATATAACAATAATACAACTATTATGGGTTGCATTTTTCATCACATAGAGAATTTCCCAGGCGCATTAAGATAGATTCCTCTACAATGCAGAAAGGTTTTTACTTTTAAAAACAATTCACTTTTCAAATGAATGACTTCCATGCATGTGTTTCAAACTAAGACCCCCTGGGACATCTCATCCTTGAGGAAACAGCAAGTTGGGTACCAAAGGGAGTTTAAAGAAGCATCCAGAAAGCATTAGAGAAGTACTGGAATATATTCACTACCTTCATCTCTGTCTGAGTCTTCCAGGATCCTCTTCGGCCACCAGCCTAACGGTTCTGTGTCAGACAATTAAGGTTTGAAGAAAAAAAGAAAACTGTCAGTTGGCCCTGATTTAGTTCAACACCACACATCTTGTTCTTCCTCTTTCACAGCTGTATAACGGGTTACTGTATTGGTAGGAGTGTGATTACTAGCCTGAGTGACAGTCTAGAGGGCAGTATGGCATACCCTCCTTTCATTTATCATGCCAAACATGGTGGCACAAGCAGTCTGAAATTCAGGCTAGAGACACAATCCTACTACATCAACAAAATCAGTGTAGACAGACACCTGCACAGGGCTACAGAAGACCGAGCAAGCCGAGTCCTATCAGGGAAAAGGGCGTTTTAGGGTGAATGGTGTCTTGAATGGTGACAGTGCTCAGTGAGACAATGTGGTTCCTACAGCAACTATGAATACCCTAGCATTGTTTAATGAACGAAGTGTGGTATAATTGTTACATAACATACGGACGAAGCATACTAACTGCTAATCAAAATGTAGAATGAATCAAAATGTGTCGATCGATAGTGAATAATTCACAAAGACACCTTTCTTGAATTCCTAAACAATGTGACCATTATAAGCACTTGTTACTACTTTGACACACTAACTGACACAAATATGCATCCATCAAACAAACAAAATGAAATCTTTCTTAGCCTACAACTTGTTGTAAACCGCACTAAGCTGATCATTCCAATTAGCAAACGGTAAAGCCTTCTATGATTTGCCCCGGTGCACTCGGTGTCCGTTTGTTTTCTATGGCGACAGACAGCCGAGAGCATCCAGGCAAAAACAAGAAAAAGCAACACACTAACATAGCAAATCCCTTTCAAAAAACAAAAACGACAGTCAATAACACCAACTTTCCCAATCGCTTGGAGAAAGTTACAACTGGACAATAAGGAATAGAAATACCCGAACAACAACAATCATGCAAAATGCGATAACGAGCGAAAGAAATAGTAGCTTGGTTTGTTCTCAACATTCTCTCTAACGTCTATTCTAGTCTGTCGGTACTGCGCTAGCTACAGCAGCAGTGGATGACGCCATTTCTGTAGCTGCCTATCCAGTGTGCCACACACAGCAAAAACTGTTTTAACACTCGGTGAAAATACACAAACCACATCGTGTACAATCGCGATTGTCGTCGGAATTAATCGGTCTTTCTCAGAATGCTCGCCCTCAGTAATCTGACATTCTTCTTCAGACATCGGGAATAAATGGCTTGCTTACTAAACATCGCTATTCGGGTGAGTCGCTGTCCCTTGTCTCCCGAACGGCGGTACGCAGCTCTCTGCGGAGACTCCGTAGCCAAATAGTGCAATAAAACAATGCACGACACCCCTTTATAAGAACTTAAATGGGTCAGTATAATACCATTAGACAGTTACTTTACACTTTAAAGTTATTGAAAGTAACACTGCTGCGGGACGACTGAAGACAGATTGATTCACCCCGTCTGTGCGACAAGAGACGATGGTGGGCTACAAATCTGCTGACATTCGAGTACATAGGGTTGTGCCTCTGACAAAGAAACAAACGGACACAACACTTAGCAGTAAGGTCAAGTCCAATAAAGTCGCCTCAGAAACAGAATTCTACAAATCTCCTAGCCAAAGATAAAATCATTGTTTAGGACGAGTGACATTTCACTTTGAGGTTATAACGCAAAACCAAATAACTACCAGGGAACGAGCTCTCTCCGTGGATACAATGTCACCTCAGACAATTCCGTCGGTCCAATCATTGCCCTCAACTCGACGTTAACCAGCAGAGAGCAAGCCGTCTCGACATGTCAATGCACAAATCAGTAGCAGGTCCTATTTCCCCCTCGTCCTGCAACACGCTGAACACTGCAGCTTGGAGGGGTTAGCAGGGAAAACGAATTCGCGATAACTGTCTTGTAGACTGCAGCCATTTCTGCTCCGCTCACTTATTTTGCCATTTTTGCCAACAAGGCCAGGGCAAACAAGGGAAGTGTCTACGCGGAAATTATCAGGCAAGAAAAACGAACAAATCGTCGAGGGAAAACATCCAAATCAGCGTCAGACCGAACAACTAAAGCCACGGGCGAGTAATCTGATTCAATTGCAACATTGTTGCTCGGCTAAAATCAAAGCACAAAAGAAACGAAGCTAGCTCATATTCGCGACAGACTTGTAAAACTCTAGAGATGTACTTCAAGTCAAAGAAAAATATATGTACAATTAATAGAAACCGAAGATAGTTCAGACGACCCTGTAGTCAGTCTTACGTAAGGTCTAGTTCTGACTCCAACTAGGCTGCATTTTCTCCCAAACAGTAGATATTCGATGCCTACCAGTCACACCAGCCGAAAGTGTTCGTCGTGTTGAAAATTCCACCACAACATTCGGTTGTTACTGTTAGCCCAGTAAAAAGTGATCATCTCATTACGATTATGAAACATGTCGAGAACACGGCAGGCAGCAATGAATTACGTTAGCAAGACGCATTGTTTACCACGATAAGTCAGATGTTCATGTTGAAATAAGCAAAGAGATTAACCTCGATATTATAAGTATTCATAAAAGAAACTGTTTCACCGAGGACATTTAGGTTGACGGGTGTATGTAAGAGTTAAGAGTCCATGTTCAGGATTTATGTTTAATTCATTCCTCTCTTGTTTCATTTTAAGCACATATCATATTTTTTTCAATCCCTTTTTATCTTACAGACATCGAAATTCGATGTAGTCAGTTGGTATATTTTTCACCGTCCTAAGGCATGCACAAGCACGGCATCTTACCAATAAACTCAAGTTGAGAATAGGTTCTTTCGACGTAGGAAAGGTTCAGTTTTATCCATAAAATCATTTAATCCAACAATTAGAGTTTTTGAGCGTTGACCCCGGTTGGTTTTGATGTTGGGATGTGAATTTGACAAAGTCGTAAGCCGTGTCCGTAGCCAGCAAGCTCTTTCTCTACGATCCTCTCCCCCCTCTGGAACTGACTGACAGGTACACAACACCACCCACGGCCATCAATATGTTTGCTCATTGGACACCACATTGAGGTTGCCGCCCTATAGATTGTATGATTGGCTAGTTTTAGATAAAACGGTGTCATTATAATTTCATGACGGCATGGAAACAGCAAGTTAGGGGTAGATGGGAGAAGTAGTTATAAATTAGTTATTTACAAGAGTCATAGAATGGAGATAAACGAAACTAAAAAGCACTAAAAACTACAACTCCCTCTGTTCCAACAAGACAGGCACACAGAAAATTGTTGTCGAGTGCCCCACCTACTCCTGCGCTTGCTCTGTAAAGAAGCCATGGCGTATATAGCTAGCAGCGGCAGCCGATGAGCGTAGCATTTTTCGACCAAACCATCTTGGCACCACATCCGACTGGCTCAATTTACCGCCGTCATGTCGTGGCCCGAATAACTACTTGATAATATTTGATGGTATGGTGTCTTAGTTTCAATCTGTAATTTTATTCTGGTCTACGATGTTCTTCTGAATGATTTTGGATGTTGAAACAAATTATCTGAAAAGCTTGTTGACCTGCGCGCGAATGTTAGCAAATTGGCTAGCTAAGAAAAGGGTCTAGCCTTAAAGCGGAAGTGGGGAAATTCCCCGGATACTGGCTGACAAGGTGGGTGGAGCTTTGTTTATTCTGAATAATTTCGTTTTCATTGTATAACATTGGACACAAAATCACCTTGCAACGGTGCTGCACATTTTAGTTTTTTCAGTAATGGTCGGAAGTTTAGTTGGAGCTGACGCTACAGACTACACCATTCCTCACTCGAATTCAATTTATCATGATCATTGCTGTCATTCTGCCTCTTAGGTCCAGAGCAGGGCTAGTCAGACATTACCCTATCATGTCCGGAGCCTGCTGGTTTTCCGATCTAACTTATTAATTGAACCCACCGGGGCAGTTGTGAGGCAATTGGGTGGCCTGCTGGTTAGAGTGTCTTCTGGTAACTGAAAGGTCGCTAGATTAAATCCTTGAGCCAACTAGGTAAAACATCTGTTTCTGAGCAAGGCAGTTTAACCCAAAGTTATTTCAAGTCATTGTTGAAACTGTTCTCTGTCATGTTTACCTGTTAAAATAAGGCTTTGAAAAATACACTCTAATGTTGTATTTCATGAAGAAAAAAATATCAGCAAATTTTTGCCAGAGGGATGCAGGTTTCCCGCAACAATTTAAGCATTATACATTTTGTGTTCGTAGTCTTCCATATTGGTTCACCAACACTTTAAATCTGCACGAGTTAATAAACTGTATTGTTTCCTTAACACTTTACATCAGCATTTGTCGCAAAGTGCTTATACATATACCCAGTAATAGAATCTTAATCAGAATGCCTAAAAATTTACCTAGAACATGATCTATTTCTCTTTGTGGATATATCATAGAGTTTTTCTCATACTGAAATATGATTTGCATGTATGTTTTCATACCCTTTATTCAGCTCTTGACTGATCATTACTTTCTGTGTTCTTGGGAATGCCTCTCCCAGCTTGGCACACCTGGATTTGGGCAGTTCCACCCATTCTTCCTTGTAGGTTCTCTCCCTATCAGATGGGCTGGGGAGGGTCTGTGAACTGATGAAGTCTGGGTTTTGGTTGTGTGCTTTGGGGCATTGTCGTTCTGAAAGATGAAACGTCACTTCCATCTGAGTCTCTGTGCGTCCATCGATTAGGTTATCTTTCAGAAACATTCTCTGTATTGCTCCCTTCACCATTCCTTTAATCCTGACCAGTCTCCTAGTCAATGCATCTGAGAACCATCCCCATAGCATGAGTCTCCCACCACAATGCTTCTCTGTTGCAATGATATTAGCCAGGTGATGAGTGGCACCCTGTTTTCTCCAGACATTGTGCATGGCATTCAGGCCTTTTAGTTTGTATTTGATCTTATCTGAACAGATGATCTGTTTTCCTTCATGCAGCATGGATAGTTTTTCCATCTCTACAGGAAAACTCTAAACCTGTTAGAGCCAACTGAGTTCTTGGTCCTTCTTATCCTCTTACTTAGTTTGGCCAAAAAGCAAGCTCTAGGAATAGAAGTATTCCAATGCACAGTAAAATAAATGATCTAGTGAAGATTTAGTTTTTTCTATCAAAGTATAACTAGCTACACCTTTAGTAAATGAAATACCAAGCCACCGAAATACAGGCAACACTTGTAAAGACTAAATGCTGAAAGGTAAAACAAATGAATGATTTCACTCTGAACTGCTGCCAGCACAGACGGTGGCATCCAAAGCAATTTAGCACTGAGGGCACAACTCTCAGCCTGTCTGTTTTAGTCAATTGACAGCAATACTATTCTAATGCTCTCAATTGGTAAACAAAGTGCATCTGTATGCCCGCCAGTGGGAATCTGTCACCACTCCGGTAGCACAACTACATACTAATTATTTTTGTTCATTCCACTTTGGTACAATCAAATGATTGGCACCTTCAGACCTTGTCCACGGACGCTGTAAACGACAGCTGTAAACGACGGCTGTAAACGACGGCTGTAAACGACGGCTGTAACAGTTCATTTCGTCTAAGGAGTGGCTTTTTTAAAATTCTTAATGACAATTTGTTTTGAACCAAGACTAAAGCTTAGACTTGTTAATAAGGTCTCATTTTTGGGACTATATTTTTTTGTGTGCAGAAGTACACAAACATCAAAATATACCTTCATATTTTGTGTGTCATTTCTATGGAACATAAGACTTGTGATTATAATTTTTTCCATGTAGATATGACACCAATTACAGATGAAATGTTGCTGAACACTGTTGTCGATTTTCTTGAAACACAACTGCTAGATTATAGTTAGTTCACTTTCTCAAAGCCTCTGATTCATTGCTTTCTCTTGTTGTTTCAGCTCTTTCCTTTAATGTTGATACTTTCTGCCAGTTTTGATCATTTTAGGGGCTACATCTGTGTCCTAAATGGTGTGCTTTTCATGGAGTGCGCTAGTCCAATGTAGTGCACACGTTTGTTAAAAGACTAAGGATGCTTTTTGGTTGTTACAGCAAATCTCACTGTGTTTCTTCCTGTGAAACTATGAAAATATGTTCTTACCTGGCAGATGGGCTGCATCCAAAATGTCACCCTCCCTTGCAGGCCCTGAGTAAAGTAGTGCAAATACAGGGGTGTCACTTGTGCCGCAGGCAGGGTTGTTTGGTGTTGTGCTAACAACCATGAACATTATTTGCTTGTAAACGAGGTGCATAAATCACGTGTACGTAGCGATACGCACACACACACCTGTAGTGAGAGGAGATGGCACGGTTAGCCACAGACGGGTGTGTAAGACCCAGACGGGTGTGTAAGACCCAGACGGGTGTGTAAGACCCAGACGGGTGTGTAAGACCCAGACGGGTGTGTAAGACACAGACGGGTTAATAGTGCGAACCACATCTGTGTTTATTTCTCCCAAAGGGCATACTTCTCATTACAGAGCACTACTTTTCACTAAGGTTCATTGGGCTCTAGTTATCTTAGTCAAAGATGGTTTCTAAGTGTGTGGTTTGTGGCAGTTTTGTCCCGTTTTGTTTTTATTTGTTTCTTGTACTCATGCAGGTTCATTGATTGAAAACGTCTGGTGATGGATGGAAGTAAGGAAGCTGGTGGCGGAGCCCCAGAGAGGATTCTGCTGGAACCCTACAAATACCTGCTGCAGTTACCAGGTAGAGACGCACGCACGCACGCACGCCTAAAGCCTGGAACTATAGTACTCATGTTTTAGAGAAAGCAGCGCAGAATTGACTGTGATTTAAATTAACTTCCATGTATCTAGTATATGGGACCCTCAATCAAAACAGTGTATTAAAAAGAACAGACACTTTACTGCCCTAACATGATTGACACTGGTAGGGTTTAAATCTATGCAACATGATTCACATTGGTAGTGTTTATGTTGGATATGGTCTGGTTCTCCTAAGTCCTGTATATGACTTACAAATGACATTGGGCCAATTGGACCTTATGGGATGGGGTCCTACGCTCAGAAACTATTCATTTCAAGATGATTTTTATCTTTTCAATTCAGCAACAAATAAAATGAAGTCTCCACAAACATCAACCTCAACAATTCATGAAATAATTCTTATTATATTTTACCATTATAGAACAATTCAACTGTACTCAATGGTCCAGTTGGTCTGTATTAAAGTGGGATTCAGTAATGAAGATGTACATTCTGCACTGTGTACTCTGTTTAGGACAAGGGATCATTATTGTGTGATTCCTTCCAGTAAATCATCCAGTTACTGATTTGCCCTGCGTTTTGTTTGGGATTGTGAACTGACCCCAACCCGTCTGACCTAAAGGGACGTAACCCTGTAGGGAGCTTGGGTAGTGTGTATCATGTCTTAAGTTTTCTACGGTGAGATTTGTTTCACGCAATTGGCCAGAGGTGTTTGGAATGTTTTTTTTGTTTTTCACACCAAAAAATGAAAACAAATTCATGACTATGTAAATTGAACAGACCTTAAGAATTTTGACAACAAAAATATGAAGGGTTGCATCACCTGATCGGCCTCTATAAAGGAACGCGTCTAGAACCATCTAGAACCATCTTTTGGTCACCTGGCATGTCTTCATAGGTTTTCATTTGAGGCCGGATCATTACTGAAACATGACCATGTTGGAGACCATGAAATAAACGTAGGCTATGAATTCTGAATTCTCTTGCCATGTTCAGAATACCTTTATCAGTAACAAAATGTACTTTGTATTTTTTAGTTCAGTAGACTACAATGCTAGCAGCCGTGCTGTTTAATCCAGTGAAACTAGGTCTCTTTCTCTGCTAGGGAATTAGTCATGGTTCAAGTCTATAAATTCATTTAGGCTATTCAATATCCTAAGGCATATATACAGACATTCCATGCAAACAGTAGTATGCCATGGGGCTAGGAAGCTCTTATCCTGTGTTTTATCTATCAGTATAGTATTCTGAACCCTGTGAAATGCTGGGTTACAGGAGCAATCTGTCTCATGGTGAACATGGCTTAATCACTGTTTGTGCCTGAATCGGGCTTTAATAATAGCTGGTGCCTATATCCAGCCACTGACCTCACTAAGCAAACACACTGACCTTACATCTGATCAAAATAATGACAACCGTTTGTTTCTACTGCTTTCACTGCATTGGCCCTCATTGGCAACACTTCTGGAGCTTTGTAGAACCAAGGCCTACACATTTCTCATGGTCCAACAAACTACTGCTATTTCCAAAAACAATGTTAGAAGACAATTTGATTAGGTTGCTTTCTGGGAATTAGAGTGATACCAGACTGTATGGCTAGAAACAGGAAGCAGTATGCAGAGGTAGAGGTTGATGTAGATGTAAATAACACATCTAACAGCCCGTCAAACATTTGTCTCGACTTCGGCTTTAGAACTGACATTTTAAACAGCCTTTCTGACCAATGAGGCACAACTTCTCTCTGTAGTCTCCAGAATGGCGGAAACCAGATTGAGGAATTGTGCGTTTTCGGACAGACTATCTACTGAGGCTGCCAGACACAGATTTTGTTCTACGGAGCATTAATGCAAGACGTGACCTACATTTCCCTGTTGAGATTTGAGTTGTAACATGATCTCAGACTGCACCCAATTCCCTTTCATACAAATGTTCAGCAACTGACCTACAATTACCTCTAGTTGTACTGTAGATGTCTGACCTATGGTGCATCAAAAGCAGCTGACATTTCTGAACCTTTTTGGGGAGGATTTTCTTCATCCAAGAAGTAATTTTTATTTGTACAAGCCACCCTGGCTGTCAACCATTTTTTAAATTAAGAAATGATCTTACTATGTGGTTGTTACTCCTAGTGCCTTAATGTATGAAATAATTACAAGCCGCTTTAAATTACTGATGTATAGTTGGACTGACTGATTCGTAGCTGTCCCTGTCCAAAGTCATCCTCGTTGATGCAGATCACGACCCACCTGATTGTTTCGGTCTACCTGGATATGCAGCTGACTTGTATTCTGTTTAAGGACTCTGGATGCCGTCAATATACGTTTATTGACCTCCTTGTCATCTGAACATGCAAATACCTCGATGTGGCCCAAAAGATCTTGTGCTCTTCACCCAACACAGCCAGAAGAACTGTCCACCCTTCCAAGCATGGTTCCTCTCTAGGTTTCTTCTTCAGTTGGACCCTACAAGGATGTTTTTCCTAGCCATAGTGCATTAACTCTTGTTCCTAGCTCTTTGGGGTTTCAGATTAGGCAAAGGTATAAGCACTTTGTGAAACCTGATGATTTAAAAAGATATTTTATAAAAAAAATTTGATGATTTGTCTCTTTCCCTTCCATCCGCTCAGGGAACAATGTATTAACCTGTTTCAAAAGGGGCATTTTGTGTTTAAGAGAATATAGTAACGATTTGAATATCTTAGTGCTCATTATGCAACGGTGAACACATCTGCTTCTGGCTCATGGAGGGTTTCGTTGTGCTGGGAGGACCCTTTGCTCTCCCTCTACTGGGATAGTCCTACATGATATTAATACAATCATACTTTGGTCATTGCCCAGTTTAAAAGAAGTTTACTAAAATGGGTGGCATTTAGCACAATCCCTCAGTGGGATGGGGTCACAGATTTAGTCTAGACCTGAAGAATCTTGATGTGTTTTTATTGTCCAGGATTGGCTTAATCTGTGTCTGCCAAATCATCCCGTATGCAATCCTCTCCCTACATGCTGTTTAGGAAGGTTAGACCGGTTTCCTGACCTAAAGCCCAAATGGCACTCTATTCCCTGTGAGATGCAGTCCTCTTGACAAGAGCCATGTTTCCATGCCCATTGTTGGATTTCAGATGGCACCCTATTCCCTATATAGTACACTGCCTTTCACTAGGGATCTTCACGTCGTGCCCTTAGTGAAACATCTAGTCGGATATTAGTGTGGACTTCAGACTTATTTTCTAATATCAGTGTTTTACTTTTTCTTTCAGGAAAACAAGTCCGGACAAAACTCTCCCAAGCATTTAACCACTGGCTCAATGTTCCAGAGGATAAACTGCAGGTAAGCACCAGATCGGGCTGTGTACCCTAAATGAAACCCGACCAGGGTTGACTCATTCTGAAGGAGTGTTTTGTAAATACGGACATTTGAAGTGACTGCTAAGGACAGTTGGTTAAAATGTGCTGGTGAAATGCCATCCTGATAATTCTGCTCCTGTAATTGGCTAAATGCATCATCCATGTCCTCCACGCTGTTGTTGTTAGAGATACTGTACCTTGTAACATTAGTTTTCCAACAATGTCCTGTCTGGTACCCTGGGCTGGGTTCTGGAGGCCCATTTTAGGTGTGTGATGGATAAGATGTCAAGATCACTAAACTGAAGCAAATGTATTACCACTAACCTCTCCCAATCATTGTAAATAAAGATTGGAGATTCTCTCTAGGCAGCTTTAAGCCAAAGGGCTTAATGCTTATTAAAAATACACTTTTACCTTCCAACTCCATTATATTATAACAAAGCTAAATAAAAAGCCAGCATGTTCTTTCCACTGTGGCTTTTAGTTCTGTAATTGTCATCATATCTTCCATGGATGGGACGAAATCAGTCGCAGTTCTGAGGTCAGTTCTAATGCACAGACCTTTCGCCAACCGTCTTGTGGATGTGACCTTTATTTTTGGTCAGCTCCCTGCCTCCATTAGATTCTCTCATCTTTGCCCATCATATTCTCCCCCTTAGCCATTTTAGAGAGAAATCAATTGTAAAAGATTTAGTTGTTTAACCCATGATGGTAGGACATTTATGGACTGCTTCTCTCAAATTGAGTTTGAGCAGGAAAGGGAGTGGTGTTGTGTTACAGGAGAGGAGAATAGATGGAATCTGTGTTAGTAAGGAGGGGTGGAGTGAGGGGGCTGTGGGAGGGACGGAGTGAGGGGGGGGCTGTGGGAGGGACGG
>JACXGJ010017010.1:0-11663 GCA_016801105.1 Esox niger
GACTTCTACCCTGCCCTGACCTGCTAAAACCCTAGACCTCTACCCTGCCCAGACCTACTCCAACCCTGACTTCTACCCAGCCCAGACCATCAACCACCCTGACTTCTACCCTGCCCAGACCTACTATAACCCTGACTTCTACCCTGCCCAGACCTACTATAACCCTGACTTCTACCCTGCCCTGACCTACTACAACCCTGACTTCTACCCTGCCCTGACCTGCTAAAACCCTAGACCTCTACCCTGCCCAGACCTACTAAAACCCTAGACCTCTACCCTTTTCTTGTTTTGGTGGCAATTTGGAACTACCATTTTCAGTGTCACTTAATATGTATTTATATGTTTGCAGCAGTGAAAAAATGTGGAGACCACTGCACCTTTTTCATTCCTTTCCAAAAAAAAGTTGAAAATGAAAGTCGAGTGAGGAACAGAAGCGTTCAATTTGCAGTCGTCTCTTAATTTGAGCCCTTCTGTTCCTCACTCAAAGCCTTCCTTTTCAACTTTTTTAGAAAGGAAATAAAAAGTTGCCATGGTCTCTTAATTTGTTCTGGAGCTGTACTTATTAGTATTCTTTCCGGAGCTGTATTTATCAGTATTCATTCTCCAGAAGTGGTCACATTTCCATTAAGCCTTATACAAACACATAAACATATAAAGATGTCTTTTTCTTCCCCTTGGGCACAGAAGAAAATGACAGAGAACAAGCTTGAAGTTGGAACGACCAGGTGTTTTTGTTCAGTCAAGTAAGAATGAATGAGGAGACTTGGGCCTGGGTGCCATTCCCTGGCAGCTTTTAAGTTCCTTCTTGCCAGCATTGAATGCTAAAAAGAAGAAATGTGGCAAGCTTTTGTCAGCTAGCTACAAGGTTGTACGTTAGCATTATAAGCTAATCTAGCCGCCTGAAAAAATTTACTTGTTTTCTTAGAACTAGCTAGCCAGAAATTAATGCCAGTCTAGCTGTTACCTGTTAGTCTAGTTACCTAGCTTAAATGACAGACAGTGCCACCTATTTAACACTTCTGTTAGCTAGCACCAGAGCCATGTCATTACGTTGTCGACAACGCTGGCTAGCTAATACTATTTGCAGAGGAAGTGGCTGGTCCAGCAACTGTCTACCAGCTTGTACATGATCAAGGACCCCATGGCCCATCAAATCAGGAGCTGACAAAATGGGTAATCTCAAAGGAAACATTTCTGGTGAATAATTTACCTGCTTCCTTGGAACCAAAAGAAGGAACCACATTATAAGAAAACATTTGTGGTAATTGGTTCCAACAAGATTCAGTTTGTTAACTAGCCCTACTTCTACCCAGACCATTTACCACCCAGATGTCTACCCCGCCCAGGAAATGGAGCTGCTCCTCAAGTTGCTCTCCTTCTGTCTTCTTCAGAGTTTTGAGGCCAGGCTAAATTCAGAGCAATTTCCCACAATAAAAAGGAAGCACCCTTCATGTATTGTGCTCCACTTCCAAAGTCCCCCATCGTCATTCTGGTTAGGTCTGGCACAAACATGTACACCCACTAATGCCTTTGCTCCTCCAGCAGAGTCGCACAGAGAAACATGCACACGCCCAGACAACACCCACACACAGACGACAGGATGTCAGCTCCTCTAGCCGAGAGGCAGAGACGAAAACTAGAGATGGAGGGTCTTCTTGTTCAATAAGAGGTCTCCCATCTATACAGTATAAGCAGCGGTAGAACTGGGGTATCCAAGGCTTCTCTTCTCTGAACATTTAGGGCCCTACCTTCCCGACGCTAAATATTGACCTTCAGATGCCAGGGATACTTTGATACTTTTCAAAGCGGCATTGGTATTTGAATTGCCGCAAAGAGTCTGGTCGCTTTTCAGTTAACCAAGCAGCATCAAATCCTAATCGCCTCAGTGTTGTCAACGAGTGGATGCTGGCCAAGAATGCCCTTCATTGTAGTGCTTTAGTGACTTCTTGTGTCGCTGTATGTTACTACTGGTTGGGTGAGCAACCAAATCTTTGGAATTGTTGCGACATGCAGCCAAGCGATAATCACGAATTGGACATGTTGCAGTTCGGGAGGGAAATTAGGTAAAATGGAAAAATGACATGATCTTGTTTGGTTGCTTCCCTGACCCTGTGGTCATGTTGAACTTTGATGGAGGTCATGTGCCGACCAATGAGCTTTTCTGCAGAGCGTATCATGTGTTGTAAGTCACCAGCCAGTGGTTGGAAAACACTGCAACAGCTACCAAAGAGATATTCAGGGCATTCTTGACTGGTCAAGTCAAATTGTCAGTCTGAATCCAATTGGGACAGTCTTTCATGTGGTAAAGGCAGGACTGAAGGCAAAAAAGCCCAGAAATAGATAAGTTATATATTTACAAATAATACGTACACGTGTATATATATATATACATACACACACACCCACACACACACACACCCACATACACACACACACACACACACACACACAAACACACACACAAACACACACACAAACCTTCTCATTAGTGGCTTAATCAGTCATTTAAATGTATAACAATGGTTTAGAACAACAGCCCAAATAACCTTTTTTTAAGCCGCTTTTTTGTGTTTTCACCAGTGACTGTTCTGAGCAAAATGGCAACTGGAAATAGAACCCAGCCTATTACTTAATTTAACCTTTCTAACCCAAGAACCAAAGCAATGCCGGGAATGGAACCTCACTGACGCTGCATCGTATTTCCACCCTGACGCGTTCTGCTCTCATCCACCCGTCCACTCAACCACTCTCTCCATCTTGCTCGTCCGGCTTTGGTGCTTTGATATTAAGAAGTGATTTATCATGAGGCTTTGTTCCCAATTTGTTAGATGTTTTTGTTTGAATGTTGACGCAGCCTACCTTTCTTCTATGATATTTTTAATAAGATATATCTGAGAGATACAATAACAATGAACTTCCATTCAACCCATAACACTCACAAAGAACCTGAAAGGGTGCAGACTGTAGCCTATATTCAAAAAAAACCCTAAGGGGCCTAAAAGGAGATGTGGACAAATCTCTTATCGGACATAATTGCTATACAAAAAATATATTTTTATTTAATTTCTGTGTCATTTAACTCCTTCCTGGGTTTCCTTTTTGTCTGTTGACAGTATTCTAAGCCTGTAAGCTCTTTGCGTCTGTAGACTATTTTCTGTGTCTGTCAAAAATTTTAGAAAGTCGGTGTGTGGTTTTCTGTGTCAGTAAACCCGTTTATGTCGGCAACCTCATTTTTATGTTTCCTTTATGTCGGAAAACAATTTCTGTGTCTCCTCTGTAATGAGTGATTGGGGTACAGAACAATTGCATAACAGAATATTTCAGTTTGAGAGCGTGATTAGATCATGTACTCTAGTGTGCTTAATGGCGGTGATTTCAGCTGTACTAGTGTAGAACAGAGTCTGTAGCAGGGAGGGAGCTCTGCACATACAACCTTTTGGAACATTTCATTTCCCTCTTACTAATCATTTCACTTTCTCTTCCAACGGCACGCTTGTCATCTCCTACTCTCGCAAACTCTGTGAATATTGAGTTAAACAAAATGTGTCATACTCTTCCTTAGCACGGCTGAGTATAACACATTCATTCTCAAGTGGAAAGAGAAGACTAGGATAGAGAGAGGGCAAGTAGGACAGAGCGACTATGATAGAGAGACTAGAATAGAAAGAGACTAGGAGCCTTTTTAGACTACCACAACTGTTGTGAAAACAATTTCATTTCAGTAAAATAATATGCTCATTCAATATAGCAATGAGAAACTGGCCAGACTCATGAAGTCAGTGACAATGTTGGTTTTGAACATGATGACCGGACAAGTGATGCGGCTGGTGACAGCAGAATTGTTTCAGTGCCACTGTGAGATATTTTTTGTTAGTGAGTTGCTTTTCCAAAAAACAAATTATGTTTTTCTGATTCTATTTATGGAGCTTGAATGACCTACAGTCAGCCTACCATACCTATGTCAGCGCTCATTCCACTCCAACACACACCGAGCGCGGTGTCAGCTTTAGACCTCAGCAGCCGCGGAAATATCAGTCAGAAATGTGTCCCACGTTACCTCAGAAAGTGGGGTGTGACATCTGACATTTTCACCGCTTCACACTACGAAAAGATGTATCTCCAATGCAAATTCCGAAAAAGGATTGCTCATAAAAAATAAAACGATTGTAGGATACAGACCTAGGAAACCAAAAAGCACCCATAGGGATATGAGGTTAGCCTAATGGTCAAAGGAACGTTGGGCCTGGTTCTAATCCCTGGACAGAAAAAGTTGAAAAACCCAACGGTTTTGTTCCAGATGCAAGACCTCTAACCCTATTTTCCCTAAACTTGTTTCTTTACACAATGATTCGTTTTTTGCATACATACACGGTAAAAAAGCTCAATGTAACAATGGGAAAGCACAAATACACTTCAGAAACACACGAAGTCCTTTACAGTTTCATCAACAGCAGACTAATTTCCTCTGTGAAAACAATCTCCTGAGAAAAAGTAAAATGGTCTTCCTATCAAAATACCATAATACAGACCATGAGTACACTCTGCACAGCCTAACTGACAGGCAACTCAAACAAAAGCAATGTCTTCTGGTTTGTATTGGAAAAAGATGTCGAAGATTTCAGTTTGGCATGAGGGTCTGCTGTGCAGGTGAGACAAGGCTGCAAGCTTGAGCCCAGCATATTATAACTTTGATGTAAATTCATTGGCAAGAGCAATGGAATGGACTGCAGCACCCGGACACACACAACTTGACAGGGAAATAAATAGGACCCATTGCTCTTGATGAGGTTAGGCGTATCTCACGAAACAGTCATTTATATAAAAAATTTAAACAAAAAGACCAAATTGAGACAATGCAAAACAGCTAAAAACACATCTATAACTAAATTGCGACTTTTTCCACTTGAGGGAAAAACGGTTTTACATCCACCTTAAGGAAAGAGACTCAAACTTTCCATAACAAGCCCTCATCAACAGTGAAAGGAACTTAGAGAAAAAGCCTACTAAGCTAAATTGGTTTTGGTGCTGTTTGCCACAAGAAAGCAACAGTTAGTCCCAGTCAAATGATGAGAACAAAAGATAACTATTTCACATACTGGAATGACTCAACCAAAAACAAAGCAAATTGTAATGATACCTTGTAGAAAGAACAGTATCTGAATACCAAATGAATAAAAACCTCGATTTCATGTATGTACAGACTCATTGAACATGGCCCTGCTATGGAATGTGCACGCCACACAGAGAAAAACTCCCACATTCATTAAGGTGAAATGCAGCAGTGTGCAATCACAGCAGCAGGATTTGTGACCTGTTGCCAGGAGGAAATGTCAGCCAGCGGAACATAAAATGCACACAGAATCAAAGACACTCTGCTAAGCACAGTAAGGCCTCAGTTTGTAATGCTGAACTCTCAGTTACTCATGATCCATGCGCACAGATAGACAGACACAGACACAGAGAGATAGACAGAGAAATAATCAGAATGGAGAAAAATGCAAAGAAAGAACTACAAGATAGAGACTGGGTGAGAGA
Source organism: Esox niger (assembly GCA_016801105.1). Classification (NCBI taxonomy): domain Eukaryota; kingdom Metazoa; phylum Chordata; class Actinopteri; order Esociformes; family Esocidae; genus Esox; species Esox niger. The sequence goes on from JACXGJ010017010.1 coordinate 5,536, forward strand.
AGAAAAAAATTACATTTTAAACAAAGATCCACATTTAAAGTGGCTCTAATGTTTACAAGACTGGATTTTAAGAATAACAAGTCCTGTCTGCTCCTCTTCCCATACCGAAGGAAACCAGAATAGTATTAGGTAGTCTGGGGTGGTTTCGGGTGAGGAGGCAGTACTGGAGGTCCTAAAGTCAGTATGAGGAGGCTGCACATCAATGCAAACTGATAGAAGGACCAGCGAGAATGTTTAAATGGGACAATCTCGGGCACCCTCGTAGAATAACATATTTGAAACATTAACTTAAAACATGCCTTCTGGTCATTTATGCTTGTATTTATACTAGGAGTACAGAGAGAGATGGCCCCTTTGAACACTATTTAAAGGTTTAGAAATATTCAACATTTAAACACCGTTTAAAGGTTGAAACGAAGATTGACATTTAAACACCTTTTAAAGGCTGAAACGAAAATCGGCATTTAAACACCTTTCAAAAGGTTTAAACAATAATCAACATTTTAACACTGTTTAAAGGTTTAAACAAACACAGACATTAAAACCCCATTATAAGACCCAAGGAAGATGCGGATTTTCTCCGCCCCAAACAGGGATTTATGTGATGTCGATATCCCCTGCAGTTCCATGGCGAGAGGCTTCTAACCATAGCAGAACAACCAGAGCCGGCGGAAGACATCCCCCAGGGACAGAGAGAGATGAGAAGAGATGTCAATAGAAAAACATGTCTGTCCTGCCTGATCCTTCGACCTCCTCCCACACCAGTCAAGTACTGCTGTCCCTCTGTCCCCCTGATGTGAACCGCTAAATGTGCTGTGCGTCACAGGCAGACCTGGATGCACTAGTTCACACATCGCAATTGTTTTTCAGGTATTCCATGGTTCTCAGCAGAAAACCGAGGGAGTGCCTCCTCCGGGTAGGGAATGAGGTTTTATCCCAAGCAAAGGAGTTAAAGTATCTCAGGGTCTTGTTCGCGAGTAAGGGGAAAATGGAGCGGGAGATTGGCCGGAGAATCGGAGCAGCGGGGGCGGTATTGCATTCGCTTTACCCCACCGTTGTGATGAATAGAGAGCTGAGCCAGAAGGCAAAGCTCTCGATATACTGGTAAATTTTCGTTCCTACCCTCACCTATGGTCAAAGAAGTCTGGGTCATGACCGAAAGAACTAGATCGCGGGTACAAGCGGCTGAAATTAGTTCTCAGAAGGGTGGCTGGCGTCTCCAATAGAGATTGGGTGAGTTGCTCAGTCATCCGTGAGGAACTCTGAGTAGAGCCGCTGCTCCTTTGCATTGAAAGGAGACAGTTGATGTGGTTCGGGCAACTGGTAAGGATGCCCCCAGGACGTCTCCCTAGGGAGGTGTTCCAGGCACATCCAGCTGGGAGGAGACCTCAGGGTAGGCCCAGGACTAGGTGTAGAGATTATATTTCTACACTGGCCTGGGAACGCCTCGGGATCCCACGGTCAGAGCTGCGGCCCCGCGACCCGACAAAGGATAAACGGATGAAGATGAAGTATTCGGAAAACTTTCATAGCCAAAACACGTGTTTCCAAATTTTAAAATACTGTTTGGAAAGTTTTGGACTGTTATAAACTTCAAGCTACCTTCAGTATCAGACCTACTGTACTAAAAACAGGATTTGAAAAACATTGTGCCCTGTGTTGGACATACTGTGCTGTAACAAGTTTTTTTGTTATAAAAATTGTTGCACACTTGGAGTTACTTGCGCAGTAGGATTTTTTTTTGCAAATCTGTAAAATATTTGTTAACTTTGATTTACTTTTGTAGTTGTATATAAATGCGCATAATTGTAACTAACTTGATATTTGTAATCACGCAACTCATTAATATCACTTGCCAATGTGAAATACGGACGCTCAGATTTCTGTCATTCACAGCGTTTGAAAGAGGAGATATCCATAAGGACTCTGATTGGCAGGCCCTAGCTTTTTCTGACCAATGAACTGAAGGCATCGTGAACGCAACACTTTTTCACGTTTTAACCAAAACATAACGAAGCACAATCGGTGTCTCGTAGCCACCCTCAATTTCGATAGGATAACAAACTTTATAGAAGATATTTCCACCTACCTAAATCAATGCACAAAGTTTTACTGGAGTCTAATAGTTAAATTATTCAAATTTCAATCCAGCAACTAGCAAGAAACTTACATGGCTACTAGCGTTACGCCTTTGATATTGATACTGTGTAAATAGAAATTCTGGAAAAATAGAAATTCACTTGACTAATTCACTTGACTAATGACTAATCCTTTGTAATAGACTAGTTTAGGTGTATACGTTACAGTTTAATATAGTTCACATTATAACATGCACTTTTGTTTATGATTTAATATTTGCATTTGTTCAACACATTTGTTTATATTGTTATCGTTTAAAACAGCTCTTCGTACTTTTCAATTGCATTTTCACGTTGAACTAACTGGATAAAAGGTATAGTATAGTACCAACAACTGAGGTACGAGCGGGTAAGAGAAACCGAGAAACCACGCCGAGACCTGCTTTTCCTCTGCAAAGCATCACTATCCAGTTTAAACACTGGTGTTTCAGAATCTACTCAGATTGGTTAAATGGTGAATACGTGACGGACACCGTTCATTGGTCAGAAAAGCAATGCGGTGCCCATCAGTCCTCAGGGGTCTCTCCGCTTGAAAACACTGTAAAACGTACTACAGCAGACTCTGATTAACAAACAATCAGTTTGTCACAGTTTTAGCGACATGTTTGTGACAAAAGTGTGAGTGTCAGTATTTTACAAGTGTTACTGACTTAGGCTTGTTTTTACAAACGATAACTTAACGTACCACGCATTCTGCTGAAGTGGGAGTGGGATGGCTGTTTCACCGATCGGCAGGATACTTCTGAAGCAACAAGGACTCTGTGGGAGGTTCAACATTAAGCCCCAGTACCGAGAAGTTGCGGACGCTGGGTAGGTACACTTTGATGACACGGAGTTGCATGCTTGCATGTCAGCTTGTTTTTGACAAGCTTTCCGGTGTCTGTGGTAGAGCACGTGATCCGTCTGGCTGGGTACACCGTCACAACGGTCTGAGTGTCTAGGAATTTGAGAGTGGTGACATTTTACCATCGCACATTTTACCATCCCTTAGATGTGAACCTAATTAGTGGTGGGGTTGTTGCCTCTTAAAAATTACATTAATTGATTGAAAATATACTTATATACAACTATTCATACAATTTAAACATTTGTCCTTTGCTTTAAGGGAAAATCCAATACACTGGAAATTATTTGATTTGGGGTTTTATAAGTTTCTCTACCTAATTAGGACTGATTGGAAAAATTGTACCAAGGCAACATGTCAAGTGTTGAAATTGAGAAATTGTATTGTTTTTGGAAATTCATACATATATGTGCTGTTTCATGGGAGAGAATGCATGTTCATAGTGTATCTGCAATTTTAATTGATGGAAAAGCTTGTAACAATAATTAGAAATAAATCACTTGTTATAAAATACTAACTACTTGACAGGCCTGTGCATTAGGTTCTTTGCTGCTGTTATGGCATTTCTGAATCTGAATGTCTCCCGAGTTAAAGGATATCTAGCCTAATTGTTTATACCAAAACGTTAATGAGTTTGTTAACCACATTTTTTAAATAAAACGTTGAATTCATTGCATCACATATCACAATTTACATTCTTTGTCTCTTTTTGGCACGAGTGGGTGGGGTCGACAATTCGACAACAAAAGATGAGGAATTATCAATAGTGAAAATATTTGTCATCCACATCCCTACTATCTGTCTCTGATGACTGAATATCACAATGAAATGACTATGAATTATGGATTTCTTATCTTATTACCAGGAAATCCAGATGCCCCGTATCCCCCGGTGATATTCATGACACATGTTATATGTTAATACTAAATGAGTGGACAGGCAAAAGTACACAGAGCTGTGTCTAAGAGTATTTAAGGAAACCGCTTTACATTTGAAAAAGCTATTGAAGTGCAGTACATAAGGTAATATGTTGTTTACAAGTCGACTCTCATTATATTTTTTTAATTATTATTTATGACGATCCCACAGTAAAAACATTTTTTGGGAGCAGATGACTGAATACAAACACCCACCGGGACACAGTCACTCGTCCACCCTGAGGTCGAACATGTCACAGCTGCCTGTCTGGTCATCCATTAGCACTCTGTGCTGCAGTGAGCCATCCATGGTACCCAGGGGGTTGATCAGGCAGGCACCACTTGCTCTCTACCTCCTCCCTGCCTCCTCCCAGCCCACTCGCTCCCTCTCTCTTTGTCCGTCTCTCAGTCTGCTCATCAAGACGTCAGCGCCACCTCCCAAATTAAAACGATAAGCGGCAATAGCGGTTGTGGGTAACGACAACACCGAGGGAGGGACAGGGAGAAGGAGGAGGTGAAGAGGTGATTGAGGAAAAGAGAAGACAGCGGGGTTTGGGGGAGAGGAGATACTGGAGGTGGAAGACAAGAAGGAGAGAGTCAATGGAGTTTGAGCCACTCAGACAGTGCTGGTTTCTCTGCTACACTGTTTGAGTGGATGGGTGTGTCTTAGTCATGTAGGAGAGCTGCCATCTGTGATCCAAGCCTGATCAGTTATCAGCATCATGATGACAGGCTCGTCTCTATGCCACAGCACCACATAGATATGTACCTCAAAAGGCTAATGTAGGTGTCAGCTGACATCAGACCTTTCAGTTATGCACAGAGACACATACACACACAAACACACACTTTCTGTCAATCACTGCCAGCTGTCTGGGTTACTAATACACCTTTAAAGGCTTTTTCTGAGTGATTAAATGCAAATTATACCTTTTGCTACCAAATCAATCATAGAAGCTTCCAATCAAATTTGAATTTGTATGAAAGCCTCCCGCTATCTCTTTGCGTATCGCCATCTGTTAAGGCTGTTAACATGCAAATTGTCAATGCTGACTGTCAGTCCTGAGCTGCCTTCAATATGTCTTCTGAATAACTTGATAGATGAATAACTGGACTGGTTTATCTAAATGGATTTCATAATTTCTAAATGTTTGGTATTTAGCAAACTGTCTTTCCGAAGTGACTTACAGCTCGTCCAATCACCTGAAGACAGCTAGGTGGAACATCACAACCTAGTAGTAGTAAGTACACTTCACTTGGAAAAAATACAGTTTTTTACACAGCAGCATATATGGACAGTATTGTTACTGTCAAAAAGGTTTATTTACCAGCAAAACAGTATCAATTTAAAAATGTAATATTTATGAATCAATGACCCTGATTCCAACTATGGAGATTTTTGAGAGTACCCGATATGTGTAATCAATCTCTCAAGCAATACACCTTGTATTGTACATATTAATCAGACCTTCACAGATCTCCAAAAGTGCCCAGAGTGCAGGGCTCAGGGGACAGTATGGAATTGGTCCTATCCTGGTCAGCTGGCAGAAGAACCCCCTGAATTAAAAAGGACAACTCACAGGGTTTCTCTTTGAAGGTGAGTGGAAACCAGATGGTTCTGAACCTTCTGACATTTCACCCAAATGACCAAATTATCATTATGTTGTTTTTTGGGTGACACAAAACCCCCTGTGGGCAGCTAGCTAGCAGAGGAGTCACATTTGACCCACACTGCCTCATAACACCAGCCACTTAAAATGGACTATGCACTGTAGGACAGCTGGTGGTCCAAAAAGAAAGAGGGGGGGGGGTGAAGAGAGACAGGTTGTTAATTATGATGTGAGGGTTGGTGGTTAAACAGTGCCTCAATGGTGTCTGCTTAATTCCACTGTCTGTTGCCACTGTCCTGTCTGTTGTCCACTGTCTGTGGTCCACTGTCCTGTCTGTGGTCAACTGGCTAAACCCGTGGGATGTCACCAATCAAAATCACAGAAAGCATCCTGACCAGAGGAACTGAGAGTCGGCAGATTGTAATTGATTCTAGAATAGCTGACTGATTGGAAAACAGCTGACTGGTCTGGCTCTGCATTAAAGCTGATCTTTCTTGTTTGTTTGTTTCTGGTTGTTGTTCTGCTTCTTGCTGCGTCTTGGCAGATCTACTTCCAGGTTTCTGAATCTTGGCAGGTCAACTACCAGGTTTCTGAATCTTGGCAGGTCTACTCCCAGGTT
>JACXGJ010017011.1:0-11662 GCA_016801105.1 Esox niger
TTATCATTGGGATCATGTATCATCCTGCCTGACTCTGATTATCATTGGGATCATGTATCATCCTGCCTGACTCTGATTATCATTGGGATCATGTATCATCCTGCCTGACTCTGATTATCATTGGGATCATGTATCATCCTGCCTGACTCTGATTATCATTGGGATCATGTATCATCCTGCCTGACTCTGATTATCATTGCGTTCATGTATCTTTCTGTTTGACTCAGGTTCTGTTGATGCAGGAGTCTGTGAAGAGAATCATTGAGGGTGAGGAGTCAAAGATGGGTGAGTTAGCAGACACTCACCACACACACGCACGCCCCTTCACACGTTGTTGACCCATGGCTCCTTAGCAAGTAAACATTTCTGTCCCATTGTTTAGTCCACTGTGTGTGTGTGTGTGTGTGTGTGTCCTTTCCTCCGGACCCAGGGCTGATCATCCTGAATGCCTGGTACGGGAAGTTTGTGACAGACAACAGCAGGCGCCAGGAGAGAGCTCAGGTTATAGACGTCACCGTCCCTCTACAGTGCCTGGTTAAGGACTCCAAACTCATCCTTACCGAGGCCTCCAAGGTGAGGATATGGGCACCTGTGTCCAGGTTGATTTCTGTATGTGTTGTTGCCAGTGGCAAACCGGGGCTGTTGGGCCGATGTCTTCTGTGGGGGATTAAAACCTCTTGAATGTTGTATCAAACTGAATAAGGAAACTCACACTGCATCACTCATGTGCTTTATGCTCCTGGCATAGAATGTAGCTCTAATGCAAGAGAATCAATGCTTTCTGATGACATCCTAAATGAAACTGTCTGCTTCATCACCCTTATATATACTGGCAATGGCTGAAACTTTCGTGTTGAAACGCGCTTGTTCCCTAATACCCTACTTCAAATGCAAATGGTAGCTAAATAGTTATAGAAATGAATGCATTTTTTATGTACGGAGAGAATATGGAATGATTTTTAGCAGAGCTGGAAAATGTCTTTTTTGTGCTGTTGAAGACTGCTCAGTGGGTGATGAGTGGGAGTGCAGACCGTTTAACTCACATACTCGGGCCTGTGCTTCAGGCAGCTCAGAATAATGAGACAGCAGTAACACCCACACTGTGAATTGACCAGGTTACGATACATCTGACTAACAGAGCTAGAACAGTCATGGACACATGGGGTGACAGATCTACGGGCCGAAAATGAACGAATAATTCGCAGAATAAAAAGAATTTCATTCTATGCACTGGATCTAAAAAGCTAGTAACCCCCAAAGATTACAATTGAAAAGAAATTTTCAAACTCAAATATACAACTATGCAAACATCTTTTGTCAAGATCCATTCAAAGTTTGAATGGAATACAGTTGGTCTCACACGGCCAGTGTTTCCATACAAAGCTAATCACGATTGAGCTGTAATAAAACAAACATATTGTTTAAAGTTTAAATTGCAACGTTTTTCATGAGCTCTCTGTCTGTGTGTTTATGTGTGTGTGTGTGTGTGTATGTGTGTGTGTTTGTAGGCAGGGCTGCCAGGTTTCTACGACCCGTGTGTAGGTGAAGAGAAGAGTCTGAAGCTGCTTTATCAGTTCAGGGGGGTTATGCACCAAGTCCTTTCAGCGGACACTGAGGCCCTGCGTATCCCCAAGCAGTGTGAGTGTACAACCCCAGAATCCTGGAGCCATACAGTCTCTACTAAACCAAATGCTCCATGACCTTGAAATGGGACAAATGCACTACACGCTGGTTAACGTTCTAATGTTTCTCAGCTCACAGAATCGACGCCGTGGCATAGAACCCTCTGTTACCGATGCAGCAAGGGACCAGTGGAGACAAAGACAGACAGACACTGACAGACGGACACTGACAAACGGATTAACCAATGGGAAGGGAGAGACGAGCCGACAAAGTGAAGAGAAATGCACACTCTTCATCTCCCCCCATCACATTTAGGGATTTAGAAGTTATTCCTCTCCTGATTGGTAGAGGACTTCAGCAGACCTTCCCTCCCTCTAAATCCTCTGGATATCTAGGGGGCTGTTTGGGGGTCAGTGTTACCACGTCAAATTACACTATTTGCCTTGTCAAATAAGCTTTTCATTTAACCTGTCAAAAACCATTAGAGTGTCTGAACGGGCTGAATTTGCATGGCAAGCCAAGCAGCAGCGCTACAGGCGATGTCTGCGACGTATGTCGCACCAGGGTCTGCAAACAAGCGCACACAATGGTCCGATGTTTTATACCGTGTTGTTACTAAGCCGTGTTTGAACGCTTGGGAAAACGTCTGTGCGAGTATCTCAAGTGATATTGAACTAACAGGTTTTTAAATGTTAGGCATTGCAACATTGAGTCCCTCTGACATCTCAAAGCAGGGAAGACATGGTGGTGATATGACACTACATCATTTTGTCAACCTTGATCACAGTTTGGAAACTGCAGGCATGGTATCTCCGCACAATATTTTCTTTAAAGCCTTTTTGCAAAAACACAGTGTTTTGAATATTTAGGATGGCCGGGTTGGCTTTTAGCTTTGGATTGGAAAGTAATGGCCTGAAACAGCACACATTTTCTAAATTCTTAGCAATTTAGGAATTTGAAATCAGGCAAGTTAACAAGTTTTTTCAACCTACAACGACCAGTTTTGTTTTAAAGCTAAATTATACCATAAAAATATTATACAATTAAATGTTCGGACATATCACAGATTAATTATATGAACACTTTAAAATGGCACTCATTTATGCATATTTGGAAAATCATTAGAGTAAAAAGTTGATTGTAAATATAATGTCTTTACCTTCAATAAAATCTAGATAACTGTAGTCCAACTGAAGGGCCACATAAAGATGTGGTCAGTTATTTAATTCTTTATTCTCTGTAGAGGATTCTGCTGATTTGGTTATTGTTGAAACAAACAAACTAGGTTAAATTCTAAGTTACAATTTTTATGTTCTGTGTTTGAAATCAACCAGTCAGACCAAAACATTTACTAAAGGCATCAGTCATTGAAACTATCAGAACTCAATATCTATGGTAATACTAGATAAAAAATGTATATAGATGTTGATATGCGTTAAATGACATGTTATCATACTGAGGACCTAATTGGTCAAAAAGCTTATTTAATGCAACAAAATGTGTTTTTAATTTGACCTATATTTTCAATAACCCAAACAGCATTCCACAGATACCTCCCTTATAGCCATTCGTGTGTGCGTGTGTGAGCGTGCGTGTGTGCGTGTGTGTGTGCGTGTGTGTGTGTGTGCGTGTGTGTCAGGACTGGTTGGTTTGGTACACTGGTGGATTGTGTATACGTGTGCTTGGAAATTGTTTTAGGATCTCCCTCAACTCATTTCCGTAGAAATGTGCAATATGACTCCAGGTGTATATATATCAGTCGACTAAATAACATTGTATGACTTATATTGTACTAAAAGGTTTTACCAAGTTACTATACTAGGCGTACTTACCTGGTACATCGCTAACTCATGCTAACGTTACGTTTAACAGAACTATGCATGAAACGTTTTCGGCTGGTTATGCGGTGGCCAGTCATTCTCTTAACACATAGGGCACGCCCATAAGGATTGAAATAATGATTATTAACACTAGTCTTTTTGAAGGCACCCCACTAGCCTCTTAGTGACTGGAGACCTGGTAGGCTGCTATGAGTTGGTCTGTTTGTGAAGGACACAGTGACTGATGTAGAGGGTCCAGTAAACCATTAATATACAATACAACTCAGTTTCCAAAGAAGGCTGGGACGCTGTGTGAAATCCATATAGAAACAAAGTGCAATCATTTATCCCTATCTTTAATTGAAATAAAATGGTATTGTTTTTGGGGGGAAAATACCTGCCCATTTTTAATTGGACATCAGCAATACGTTTAATAAATGTTGAGAGAGGGGCACTGTGTTGCATCACTTTGTCATTTTATAATGCGCCAAATGTTTTTAATAGGGGACAGGTCTGGATGGCAGGAAGGCCAGTTTAGCACCCAGATTCTGTTACTGTGGAGCCATGCAGTTATGATTCATGCAGAATGTGCTTTGGCATTGTCTTGCTGAAATAAGCAATACCTTCCCTGAAAAGGACGTCATCTGGGTGGCAGAATATGTTGCTAAAAAAAACAGTATATATTGTTCAGCATTAACGGTGCCTTCACAAATGTGCAAGTCACTCATGCCATGTGCACTAATGCACCCCCATACCCTCTCCTCTTTAGCACAGAGGACAAAGTGTCCATGATTCCCAAAAATAATTTCTAATTTTGATTGGTCTGACCTCTGGACAGTTTTCCACTTTACCTCAGTCCATCTGACCAACTGAGCTCGGGCCCAGAGAAAGTGCTGGCATTTCTGAATTTGGTTAACAGTGGGGCATAACACTACCATGCAAAGAAGAAACCAGATATACAGTGGGGCAAAAAAGTATTTAGTCAGCCACCAATTGTGCAAGTTTTCCCACTTAAAAAGATGAGGCCTGTAATTTTCATCATAGGCACACTTCAACTATGAGAGAAATAATTAGAAAATATATCCAGAAAATCACATTGTAGGATTTTTTATGAATTTATTGGTAAATTCCTTGGTAAAATAAGTATTTGGTCACCTACAAACAAGCAAGATCTGGCTCTCACAGACCTGTAACTCCTTTACGAGGCTCCTCTGTCCTCCACTCGTTACCTGTATTAATGGCACCTGTTTGAACTTGTTAAAAGTAAATTACAGGCCTCTCTCATCTTTTTAAATGGGAGAACTTGCACAATTGGTGGCTGACTAAATACTTTTTTGCCCCACTGTTTATCTGGTTTCTTCTTTGCATGGTAGAGTTGTAACTTGCATTTGTGGATGCTGCAACGTACTGTGTTCACAGACAGCTTTTTGGAAACGGGGTTGTAGACAGATACCTGGCGAAATATAGGAAACACCTACGGAGATACAAAGACAATTGAAAGCAGGTTATTCCAGAAGGATTTTGATGTATAGTTAATCAAGCCTTTAATGTCATGCTTGGGGTTGATGTAGAAACATTTTGGGCTGGCCCAGTTTCTCATTATTTTGGCTACCATGGCAGCAGAAGGACAATAAAAAAGATAGAAACCCTATATACATCAAATTGAACAGTTATGGCGGATTCTGAATTCAATTTTGGCGTTTTTTTTTATTTGACAGATTTCTTTGTTAGGGTTTGTTTGTGGCTATAGCATCTGCAATGGACATAATACTTATTCACCCCCCTCTTTATTCTCACATTTTGTTGTGTTGGGAGATTTGATAAGAATTCAGTATATGTTGTCAAACTTTAGTACAAACTTGTCTCTACAGTCTAAATCAATCTTAAATCAATACCTGTTAGAAACAGTGATTGGCAGTGATTACATATGTGACTCTTGTTGAGTAGCTCTTAAATTTTTTTTGCATATGCATTAATAAATATCTTCCCTATATTGTTTTAACAGTATTTAAATTCTGTATATTTTTATACATCTTTTTAATATGTTCTTCAAGTCATTATTGTGGAGTCGATACAATGTTGTTGATCCATCCTGAATTGTCTCCAATCACAGCAGTTGTTGGTGTTTTAAAATATCCGCTAACCTCATGATGATATTCCTGATTAATATACATCCAGTCTATTGACTTGATCATGCTTGAAGAGACATTCTATGTCTGATTTGTACCCATATGCTAATCAAACAACTAGTCTTTGTTTTTGAGTCTGTGCTTAAAATACAATACTTGAATGAGGAACCTTAGATTAGTTATTTGTACAGTAGACAGAGTGGAGAGTCATTTTAAAATAATTAAGATATATAGTTATTTTTGTATTAATATGTAAGCATTTGTAGAATTTTCTTTTTCACATCATGAAATGTTTTGTATCACAAAAATCCAGTCTATTTGAGTACAACTTGTGATGCCATTAGTACTGATTCTTTTAATAAGGGGGTGAATACTTATTACACACGCAGGATGTTTGTACATGTATGTATCCCATCACTGTCAATGAAAACAACAAAGACGCCTTGGCTCCATTGTATTCATATCCTTCAATCTGTTTTACCTAATGAAGAGTGATGTCATTTATTATCAATCCATCCTTTGTGTGCCATATCCGTCTCTGTTGTAATAGTTTGTGTTTTTAGGTTGTTTTTGTACATGTAACATCCTACAGATCAGAGGCACACTGTCTGTTGGACCTTAAGGTCTCAGTCTTCCTGTGTATTAAGGTAACACATTTAAAAATATCTGTTGACAATGAGCAGCATATGTGAAGACTAGTAAATGTCTTCATTTGAGTCTTTTGAAATAGGTTTGCTGGTGGTGGAAACTAAAGAACCATCTACTTTTCAACACTGCTCCTATCAGCAATCGGATAGTGTTTAAACTCCAAGGAACCCAGGGTACAGGCCTGTGCTGTCAGGACACCCACTGTAGTGAACACATCTTCACATCCTCTGTAGGATGTTTTGGAGCAGATACTGTAGTGACCACTCCCAGATGTTTCAGGCCCGGCGCTGAGATGCTGTATCACTGGATTGTTCACAACTGTGCTTGTCAGTCGGTTATTTTCCGGTTTCAACGTGAACTTTGTGAGGTTGACAGACTCAAACATCCAACACAATTTACAAAATGAGACAAATGGACATTCAGCCCATGAGACACTGAACACGTCCAATAAGATACTTTTGTCTTCCTGGTGTTGTCAACATTTATTATAGTACAGACAACAAGCCCCGTAGTCACCTGCTCACCCTGGTAGAAACAACCAGCCCGTAGTCACCTGCTCACCCTGGTAGAAACAACCAGCCCGTAGTCACCTGCTCACCCTGGTAGAAACAACCAGCCCGTAGTCACCTGCTCACCCTGGTAGAAACAACCAGCCCGTAGTCACCTGCTCACCCTGTTTATTCAGCCTCTCTGGCACCAGCCAGAGGTCAACAGAGGGACTGCTCTACACATTCCTGCCTGAGCCATGACCCAAACTACTGTGTATATGTGTGGAGCTAGTGGACTGTGTGCTATTATAATAAAGATGAGCCACTGACTAATACGTTGTGAATTTTTTAACCTCAGTGATCCACTGATGGATCAGCCTCACCCTGGTTCTGTCAGTGATAGATTTGGTTGTGCTTGGCAAGCGACCAGAAACAGGCTAGTCATGTCATTCTAGTAGAGAAACAACAGAGAGACACGGGAAGGTAGGTTTAAAATCTCCATTAACTCTTTATTTACAAAACTTGAGTTTCACAGAAACAGTTTGCTCCGCACAGCACATTCCCAGCAAGGTTTCGGGGATTCATGACTGTTCTAAAGCTTCTGAAACATTTCCCATCAGTTATTAAGAGGGGCAAAAATGGCCAGGTCCCACTGCTCTCTTCATCTTTGGTCACTAACCCATTGATCCTGTTTGGTAGAAAGCCCAGACCAGCATCCAATAACCTGTCTGTCTGTCAGTGACCTTGTAATCTATGGCTTATATATGTAGACACGAAAAACAATACGTACACAAGCTTGGACTCTGAATAGTTAAAGAACATCTTGACACTTCTCCAGGAACAATGCATGACCAAATCCCAGAGCCCAGTAGTGATCAGAAAGTCTTTAAATCCTTAGGTGTGAATGAGCACACCTGAATGGGACTGGAACATAAGTAGGTGTCAGGAGGCGAGAACCAAGGATCAAACCCCCTCTGGCCCCTACTCCCTAGAGCACCAGACTGAATTAACTGAATGACTGTTTAGCTTAATTAGCAGAATGATTGTTTCCAACCATTACCTGAACATGGTATTGTTTGTTAATCCACCACTCTGCAGACCTTTGGTCCACTACCGGGCTCTAATTGTGGAATGATAACCTGAACAAGTCAAAAAGGAACAAGATCATAAAAATAAACTCGGGAACACATTCTAACAGTGAAAATATTAATAACAATCTTCGGACCCCGTTTGAAGCTTTAGAGAGGCTTTGTTCTGGCAGAAAACATAACGAAGCAATTTCCCAGACACACAGCAGGCCTACTTTAGGACAAAGAAATGTCGTCCAATAGTTCCCCATTGATGTTGACTCATTAGTCCTAGTCTATGCTTTATACATTTCTGTGAAACCAGCACAATGACCTCTTGTTGGAAAGTCAAACCACTCTTTAGACAAGACAAAAGTGCAAAAAGACAACTGCCTACATTTCCCAGAAGGCATCCTAATGGGTAGCAGCTGACAGGGCTATTCTATCGGGCAGTGAGAAGAGTTAAAACCAGTTTCCAGTGTTCAATGTGAGACTTCTCTAGTCTCTACCCAGTATGAGCCAGCCAGTAAATCTTACCTGACTACAGAGTCTAAACCTGCTGGTCAACCTCTGTTATCAGTGATTCTCTGCTTCCTTCCAGACTGATAGACACAAGCCTTCAGGTTTCTAACATATATAATTAATAATCTGAAATAGCACTGGGATCAGCTTAGTCAGAGGGAGTTCAAGAGATATGGACTGTAGACTCAGTCCAATCCACTGCAGGGGGTGAAGGGTGGACTTTGGGTCAGGGGTTGGAGGGAAAGGGGTGGGGCCATGGGGTCACTCCAGCAGGTGTTTGCGAGGGCCAATACGTGAGCGGTATGAGCGGCGGGTGTGTGCAGGGCCCAGGGAGTCTCTGCAGCTCTGACACGTGTAGGTCTCCGGGACGTGGGACTTCCTGATCTTGGCGCAGGACAGATGTATCCACGTGTTACAGCGGTTGCACTCGATCATGGCCCGGCCCGCAAACGGCTTCATACAGAAACATGTCACCAGGTCCCACGAGTCATCGTCTGAGGAAGAGAAAACTGCTCACACCAACGGCCAATAACACCTAGACATGGGACCAAAGTGCTTCTCAACAAAAGGCACGCATGATAGACACCTTTGGGGAACATTTCGATTTAAGTTGTCTTACCAGAGTCTACCATTATGTCTTCATCCTCTCCAGAGCCACCCTCGTCTCGGAACACCACCTGTTTCCCCTGTCGGATCACCGTCCGGTTACCAGGGAAACCCTCCACCCTCTCCACCTTCACCACGCCCTCTTCCAGCCCCCGCCCCTCCCAGCACGCCCACTCCTCATTGGGCTCTTGTTTACAGGAGGAGTTGATGAATGGGGAGAGGCTGGAGAGATGCTGAGTGGCTGAAGGAGGGAGGGGGATGGTGAAGTCATCCTCAGGCTCGTCTTTGATTGGTCGTCCTCCCAGTTGCAGGGGAAACTGCGGCTCAGAGACGGTTACGAAAGCCTGTTGGCCGGAGTTCGGCTTGCTGGCCTGGCTCCTTCTGTCTCTCTTTCTCTTCTTCAGATTTTCGGTTTTCCTCCGGTCATCTGGGTGCAGGGAGGAGGCTATACGGCCATGCTGAAGAAGAGGAATTCATTCAGGATTAGGAAATGTGTATATTGACAGGATATCGAGGCGTAGTGATTGGCCGGAACATCAGAGCAGCGGGGCGGTATGGCATTTGCTTTACAGCACCGTTGTGATGAAAAGAGAGCTGAGCCGAAGGCAAAGCTCTCGATATATCGGTCAATTTTCATTCCTACCCTCACCTATGGTCATGAAGGCTGGGTTATGTCCGAAAGAACTAGAACACGGGTACAAGCGGCTGAAATGAGTTTCCTCAGAAGGGTGGCTGGCGTCTCCCTTAGAGACAGGGTGAGAAGCTCAGTCATCCGTGAGGAACCCGGAGTAGAGCCGCTGCTCCTTTGTATTGTGTAGGTGGTTCGGGCATCTGGTATGGATGCCCCCAGCATGTCTCCCTAGGGAGGTGTTCCAGGCCCGTCCAGCTGGGAGACCTCGAGGTAGGCCCAGGACTAGGTGGAGAGATTATATTTCCACACTGGCCTGGGATCGCGTGGGGATCCCCCAGTCAGAGCTGGCAAATGTGGCTCAAGAAAGGGACGTTTGGGGTCCCCTGCTGGAGCTGCAGCCTCCGTGACCCGACAGCGGATAAGCGGATGAAGATGAATGAATGAAATAGCAAACGCCCCACTTACATCTTTCCTAACATGGCTGGATAGTGAGGCCTCAGGGTGGAGTCCTGTGGAACTAAGTCGTCTCCAGTTCTTGTCCTGCAAGGTTTTAGGGGGCCTCGGGGGGTAGCAAGAAGGGGGTTGAGGGACAGGAGTCCAGGCATCACTGTCTGCTGTGCTGCCTGTACTGTTGGGGGGGCTGGAGCTACTGAGCACAGGACCGTCCTGGAGAGTGAGAGGAGATATTGTATACAGTATGTGTTTACACAACATCTCCTACGGACCAGAAGGGAAGTGGGGGTGAAACTGTTGTATAATCCAACAACATTGGCAGACAAACCCCACGTACACACACCACGTACACACACCACACACCCACACACACACACACACACACACACTCAAACACTCAAACCCAAACAGCCGTTAACAGTGAATTCACGACAGCTGAACAGTAATGTATAACTGAATGTTACACACTGCCTCAATGACGCCACCGCATTTGGCCATAACAATGGAAATCACTCTGCCTAAAATGGTTTGAGTGATTAGCCCTAATCTGAGGGGCTAGGTCTAGCACAGGACAAAGTAGTAGAACGGGTCTGGATGAGATACAGCAGTGTGCTCCGGGTTTAACAGGTCCAGGATGCTGACATTGGCTGTGCCACTTGACTGAGGGAAGGTCTTCAGGGGCCCGGTTCCATTACAGCTACTCACTCAGTTGTCTCTGTCCAAGCTAGGAAGGGGACCGAAGCTGAAGCTCCATTCTGCCTTTCGGAGGAGTTCTGCCACCATACAACATATTCTGTCCAGTCCTCTGAACACTATAGTTAAGGGAAAGAGTCTAGGGGTGCCGAAGCACAGGGCCACTGTCTAGGATGAGAATGGAGAGACTATGTTGGCCCTCTTACCCTGGGAGAGGGGGCAGGGCTGTGTTAGGTGTGTGCCCCTTCAGGAGACACAGCAGCTGATTGGCTAGCGAGGGACAAAGGCAGGGGCCAAGCAAGGAGGCTGCCAGTAGCCACGCCTCCTTCAGTTCTGTGGATCAAATAGAGGGTCAACACAACACGCTAGGGAGGGGTTAACAAAGATACAGTCAGCATGTCCAGGGCTCCATTCAAAAGAGCACAACCCCTGAGTGGTTCAGAAATGTCATGCTGAAATGCGCTGACTCTCAAAGGTACATGGCCTGGCCTATTTTTATCTGACTGTTCCTCAATGTTTGCTTTCTGAACAGAACCCATGTACCACATTAAAACCACAATCACCCAGAAGAAAGAAACAATTGAACTTTAAAGTCAATGTAATATAGCTAACTTCACAGCAAGAGTTAGGATGCAGGGGAGTTCATATACCACACAGGGGGATGGAGGAAAGAACAACATTGCATAGAAGGGAGTAAAAGCTCCAGGCTCGATAATCCTCAAACACATGAGTTCTACCCCTGGTGCCGTGCCCCTATAACCACATCAAGGGAATGTTAACTCCACATTTAACCAGGCAGTATTACATAGCAAGTTCACAGTTCTGCCTAACTATTCAGAGAAAATAAACCACAAGAGACTGTTAATAAGAGACATTCACATGTGTACAAACACACACACACACACACACACACACACACACACACACACACACACACACACACACACACACACACACACACACACACACACACACACACACA
>JACXGJ010017012.1:0-11658 GCA_016801105.1 Esox niger
GTGTGTGTGTGTGTGTGTGTGTGTGTGTGTGTGTGTGTGTGTGTGTGTGTGTGTGTGTGTGTGTGTGTGTGTGTGTGTGTGTGTGTGTGTGTGTGTGGGTGTGTGTGTGGGTGTGTGTGGGTGTGTGTGGGTGTGTGTGGGGGTGTGGGTGTGGGTGTGGGTGTGTGTGTGTGTGTGGGTGTGTGGGTGTGTGGGTGTGTGTGTGTGGGTGTGAGCGCGTGCGCATTTGATGGACAGGTGATCTGTTTTCTTAAGTGACAACTGAGGAAAAATTTTGGAGCAAGACGGAAAATGGAAGAAACTAACTTTAAATATATATATACCTGCAAACATTGACTAACACATTCATTTTCCTGTTCAGTCCTTCTGCCAAGACAGGCATGTTATAGAGTTTTGTTATTATAATCATGTAATACAGGGAATATATCACTAAAATAATGCAAATATGAAGATATTCCTCCTGTTTTCAGTTGTTGATTTGTTCTTTTCTTCTCCTCAGATGAGTGATGTGTAGATTTAAGAAAGATGCATTACTCAGGATGACTTAACACTATCAATATTTAAAAAGCTCCCTCTGTTTCCTTTCAATGCTTCTCTGGCAGATTGACTAAACTGCCCTTTTTTCACTGTTACTCCCCTCACAGCAGAGACATCTGCCTCTTCCCCTCTGCCTCTTCCCCTCTGCCTCTACCCCTCTGCCTCTTCCCCTCTGCCTCTTCCCCTCTGCCTCTTCCCCTCTGCCTCTTCCCCTCTGCCTCTTCCCCTCTGCCTCGTCCCCTCTGCCTCATTCCCTCTGCCTCGTCCCCTCTGCCTCGTCCCCTCTGCCTCTATCTCTCTACCTCTACCCCTTTGCCTCTCATTCTCTCTCTATTACTGACTACCTCTGTTTCTCTCACTCTTTCTCTCCATCTTACCAGAATCATCCCAGCATCTCCACATCTCCCTTGCCAGATGTTCATCTGTAATTTATTTTCATTGGAAGTTTTTCTCATTATGGATTTATTTGTCAGGATAAGTGACTAAAGCTGCATGTGTTCTAAATAGAACTCATCTCTTTTACAACCTCTTTTGACCGGGCCCTTATAGACCTTGGGTGAATGTAGCACACTTCTTATCAAGGAAGGTGTCTTCTATGATGCAGCCTGGGTTTGTGGCAAGAAGCCATCGGCTGGTTGGCTGGTTGGTTACTATCGGTTATTTGCACTAATCATGAAACCTCCTTCCAGGTTGTTGCATATTCACAATAGTTTGTGTCTATATGTGTGTGTATGTATATATATATGTGTGTATGTAAAGCACAACTGGCACCATATCACCATAACACTCTGAACAAACAGTTAAAAACTAACAAGCATAACTAGTCAAAAAAACAGTCAGGATATTGGCATGTATAAAAGGGGCCACATGTTGTCTGACCATCTGAATATTATTAATGTTACTAATTGTTGTTGTTGTTTTTCAGCGGCGTACTGCAGCTCCCCTAGCAATCCCCTGAACGGAACCGTCCACAGTCAGACTGGTACCAAGCTAGGCAGCACCCTGCGCTTCAGCTGTGACCCAGGCTTCCGCCTGATTGGCCAGAGCAGTGCCACCTGCACTCGCACGCCCCAGGGCATCTTCACCTGGAATGCCCCTGTTCCTCTCTGCCAAGGTGAGGCCAGGAGGTCAACATGACCTGAAGAGGACCATCTCCTGGCAACTGTTTGTCGGGGTTAGGGTTAGGACAGCCAGCTGCCCTGTGCCTATCCATGTCATTTCCTTGAAAAATGTTTAAAGAGACTACTATGATGTCAATAATTATTTAAAGTCCGCTGGATGACCTGAAATAAAACCACACTATATTATCGCTTTGGCAAACTCATTGGCTGTCAAAGCATTCTGATTAACGGAGACAAATGAGTGAAAGTGCATGCAGGAGCTGTTATGAGTGTGTGTGTGTGTGTGTGTGTGTGTGTGTGTGTGTGTGTGTGTGTGTGTGTGTGTGTGTGTGTGTGTGGGGTGTCTTTGTGTGCCCCCCCCGTGTGCTTTCTGCATATTGAGTTCTTCACCAGTGCATGTTTTGATTGATAGAAATACCACTTATCTGGGATAGACAATGCTAGACCTCTGGGCTTGCAGATCTGGCTAGTTTTCCCTTCTGCTTGGCATGTTAATCTGGTTATTCCATCACCAGGGCTAAATCCATTTAGGATTTAAATGAAAGGAGAAAACAAGTCTCAATAGCGCTGAAATGACTAGATCTGAAGAGGTTTAAATGAGCCTATTGTTTGCGTGGGTCCATTCATTTGCTCATTGCTTTCTGTTACTCTCTCAAAAAATCTGCCATTCTGTTCTATGGGAGGTTTATGTCAAGGCTGTTCTGTGTTCAGCTAGTTATGGGTACATGTGTTTTTACTGTTGACTGGGACTTGATAAAATGGCAGAAGGTTATTTACTGTCACAGAGAAACCAGGCTTCAAAATTTAAAATTGACATATTTAGTAGGAATGACATTCTAAAGAGCTCTTTGATGAAGAGGAAGAAATGGTCCATGTGTAAAATGTGATCATTCAAATCAATCAATCAAATTCATTTTATAAAGCCCTTTTTACATCTGCAGGTGTCACAAAGTGCTTTTACAAAACACCCGGCCTTAAACCCCAAGGAGCACACAACAGTAGTGATGAACTTCAGTGGCTAGGAAAAACTCCTTAACAAGAACTTTTGGATGAAACCTAGAGAGGAACCAGGCTCAGGAGGGTGACTGGTCCTCTTCTGGCTGTGCCGGGTGAACATATTAATTGCCACCTATGAAAAGTTTTATGTGAATCAACTCTCAAATCCTGATGAGATTTGTTTGGTAGCGTAAAATGCATTGGAACATCAGGAACATGTTCTAGATTCCAAAGTCTTCTCAGAAATATAGGCTACCCCTGAGCACTCCATTAGCACTCCTCCTCAAAACAACCCGACGTGAGACACAGACGTTCCTGCGACTGTTCCGCGTTCCTTTGAATGTCTCGTCTCAGAGGCCAAGCCTGGGGGTCCTCTGCCAACTCTGACATCTGATGCTGTTTTAACAGCGGCGTCCGAGGTAGAAACTGCTATCAGCAGGGCGGCCATTGTGTGCCTCTCATGTCCACCGCAGCTCTAATCTCTTGTCTGAATTGCATCGGCTCTCTACTGACACCAGTCCCAAATGGCACCGTATTCCCTGCTTACTGCCCTACTTTTGACCTGCGCCATGGACACAGTGGTGCATATTGGGGGGAATAGTGAGGCCATTTGGGAGGCGACCAGATATTGTTTACCCCAGTGCAGACACACACAGGCATGCTAATGTTTACTCCATGATGAGGCCGGTCAAAGTGTCCTGTCCTGTTGGGAGAGAACCACTGTGCACACACATGTTTTAGTTTGGGGGAGATTATTTGTTATTTATATGCTTTGTCAGCGCTGCTTCTTAGCCTGAGGGGAAATGAATGGGCTTTACCTTTTGGTTTGTCCCAGCTAGCGTAGCTCCACTTTCGTTGTAATGTTTTCTGTGTCTTTATTTTTCTGTCCCTCTCTGTTGTCTCTCCCTCTCTGTATCTCCCTCTCTGTTGTCTCTCTCTCTGTCTGTCTCTCTCTCCAGTGATTGCCTGTGGGATGCCAGTGCCTCCCGTTAATGGCAGTATTGTTGGGCAGGACTTCACTCTCGGGGCCAGGGCCATGTACAAGTGCAACCCGGGCTTCCGATTGGCCAGCCCTCTCGCTGCGTCCGTCATCTGTCAGGAGTCAGGGAGGTGGAGCCCCAATGAAGCGCCGCCCCGCTGCATACGTGAGTAGTCCCGATTGGTTGAAGTGGACATGGCTATGCACGTCTTCATTGGTTGTTGGCATCAGTGAGTCATCATTAGTTGGAGTTCACATGTCAGTTTTTATTGATGCTTGAGGTTTCATTTTCTAATATTTTCTCCCAAATGTAAATTTATTTAAAATACGTTTTATATTTTGGTGTCGTGTCCTTATTTATAGTCATTTATTAGAGTTCAGCCTGTGGACCATTTCAGATTATCATTCTTTTTGTGTTCATTTTGGGAAGATAAATCCATCCTACTTATTCATTGTTCAGCAGTCGCTAAAAACAGATTACATTTGAGACCCAATACTGAGGTGTCACAGACAAGCTAGTGGCATTTTAAGGTTATAAATAACCCCATTTTGAAATTGTATTTCTTTGTTATCTTCTGTTTTTATAGACATTTCTAACAGAACCACAGGCTGATATGAAATATGAATATGTGTTCAAAGTTCATCTAGTCATTGAAGTTCTTTAACTAATCAGTATCTGACTGCCTTCAGCGGTCACATGCCCTGATATCGGCCACGCCGCAGTGGATCATGGGAGATGGAGACTGATCTACGGGACTCAGAGCCAGTATGATGCCATGATGATGCTCATCTGTGACCCTGGGTACTACTACAAGGGTCAAAGGGTCATCCGTTGCCAGGCTAACAGCACTTGGGATTATCCAGAACCCCGACCGGCCTGTGAGAGTGAGTAAAAAACTGCATATCCCACAATTCAGTATGATCCAATACAATCACCCATTTTCAAAGTTAAGCTTTAGCTGATTTGGCTTCTTCACGCTATCAAAACAAGAAAGACATGGTAAATAAAAACCTTTTTACCAGACATGGAAATTAGAATTAATGCTAATTCACATGAACAATGTTTTCTTTACATTTATTCACAAAACGGAGAGAAAAGATTGGCCAAGATGAATACAGCGAGGAATCCTTAATCTAGCAAAATGGATGACATCAAACAAAACAATTTCCCAAATGAAATAAACCAAGTGGAACATAAGAATGTTTTTCGCTTTTCTGTTCAGATGAATAAATCATAGTTTTGCTCTCCCTTTCTATGTTCTTCCTCTATCTGTCCTCCCCTTTGTCCTCCTCTCTGTTCTCCCCCCTGTCCTCCCCTTTCTCTCTCCCTCTCTTCCACTCCTCAGTAATCTCCTGTGGGGACCTCGGCACTCCTCCAAACGGAAATAAGATCGGAACGTTGACAGTGTTTGGAGCGACAGCCATCTTCTCCTGCAACACAGGCTACACTCTGGTGGGGTCAAGGGTCAGAGAATGTATGTCCAATGGGCTCTGGAGTGGATCTCAGGTCCAGTGTCTCGGTAAGAAGGATCTGAAGCCTAATGGGTCCACTACAACCACATATATGCAATGTAAAGGAAGTCCTTTGTGCCGATGAGCTGAGATAAAGTAGTATAAGATCATAGTGTTTTGTTGACCATGTGATGGATGTATCTATGGGCAGGGCCTGTGTGTTATCACTATGAGTGCCCACCTGACAGTCTCCTTCTCCTTTGTCCGTCCCCAGCGGGTCACTGTGGAACCCCAGACCCCATCGTCAATGGCCAGATCATTGGGGAGAACTACAACTACAGAGGCAGCGTTGTCTACCAATGTAACCCAGGATTCAGACTCATTGGGGTGTCTGTACGCATCTGTGAACAGGACCACCGCTGGTCTGGACGCACCCCCGTCTGTGTCCGTACGTACCCCGGATAGTGTCCATACGTACCCCCGAATAGTGTCCATATGTACCCCCGGATAGTGTCCATATGTACCCCCGGACAGTGTCCATACGTACCCCCGGATAGTGTCCATACGTACCCCCGGATAGTGTCCATACGTACCCCCGGATAGTGTCCATATGTACCCCCGGACAGTGTCCATACGTACCCCCGAATAGTGTCCATACGTACCCCCGAATAGTGTCCATACGTACCCCCGAATAGTGTCCATACGTACCCCGAATAGTGTCCATACGTACCCCCGAATAGTGTCCATACGTACCCCCGAATAGTGTCCATACGTACCCCGAATAGTGTCCATACGTACCCCCGAATAGTGTCCATATGTACCCCCGGACAGTGTCCATACGTACCCCCGAATAGTGTCCATACGTACCCCCGAATAGTGTCCATATGTATCCCCGAATAGTGTCCATATGTATCCCCAGATAGTGTCCATATGTACCCCAGGAAAGTGGCCCCACACATCCAGTTGGAGTATACCTGTAACCAGGAGGGAATAAGATAGGGATCTCATACTTGCCTGATAACCTGGACATTTTAAATGTTGCTGGTGTTTTGTAACTCTGGTGGCTTCCAAGAGGATTTTGAGACTGGTGGTTCAAAGGCAGTTGGCTTCGACTGGCTTACACATCCAATTCAAATAGAAATACAAAGACACCTATATGATTTTTAAAGTTTGCGGTAATGATTGGAAAATTCTGTGTATTTGAAGAAAAATAAAATCCTGCAGATTTCCGTTGGCAGAATGAATAGTGTTTTTCTTCAGTCATCCGTGTAGGCCTCTTGGCTGCCATCAGAGCTACTGCCTGACGTGTTTCCACCCTGGGTTCCCTTCGCTCAGCAGGTCCTGTTTCAACAGGCTGAAGAACTGATAGTATCATATTCACTTAATGGCAGCCTAACCTGAAACTTCTAACGGAAAGTGTTTGCTGTTTTAGACTTTCCTTTTTAAAAGAAATCCACATCTATACTTTGAGTAGTGTTTTGTCTGCAGTTGGAGCAGTGGAAATAGAAATATGTCTTGAGGTGGACGATTTCCTGCTATTCTGATATCTGCTTATTTCACCGTCTCCACAGCAATCACTTGTGGTCACCCTGGCAACCCTACATTTGGAGTTACCCAGGGAACACAGTTCAACCTGAACGACGTTGTGCGTTTCGTCTGCAATTCTGGATATGTCCTACAGGGGGCTGTCAAGTCTCAATGTCAGGCCAACGGACAGTGGAGCTACGCCCTCCCCAAGTGTACAAGTAAGTCTGGATCCCAGCTGGTTTTAATTCTTCTGCATGTAGCTAGGCTACAGGTGATAATGCTGCTGCATGTAGAAAGGCTACAGGTGATAATGCTGCTGCATGTAGAAAGGCTACAGGTGATAATGCTGCTGCATGTAGAAAGGCTACAGGTGATAATGCTGCTCCATGTAGCTAGGCTACAGGTGATAATGCTGCTGCATGTAGCTAGGCTACAGGTGATAATGCTACTGCATGTAGCTAGGCTACAGGTGATATGCTACTGCATGTAGCTAGGCTACAGGTGATTATTATTTTGGATGTAGCTAGGCTACAGGTGATAATGCTGCTGCATGTAGCTAGGCTACAGGTGATAATGCTACTGCATGTAGCTAGGCTACAGGTGATATGCTACTGCATGTAGCTAGGCTACAGGTGATTATTATTTTGGATGTAGCTAGGCTACAGGTGATAATGCTGCTGCATGTAGCTAGGCTACAGGTGATGATTATTTTGGATGTAGCTAGGCTACAGGTGATAATGCTGCTGCATGTAGTTAAATGTAAAAAATGAAATCTCACAGTGAAACCCCGATTTGTGCGCTTCTCTTTTCTTACAAGCCGATCCCACCCTTTCATAAAGTTTAAAAGTCTCCCCAGGTTTAAATCAAAGGGCTTGGAGGTTGACAGCATCTAATTGTTTAAGTGTAGAAGCTTGCATATAGATTGTGTCCCCACAGTCCAAGAGAGACATAAGTGGCCTGGAATCTTTTTTTTACCGTAAAAAATACGTTAGTGGGTTTATTACTGGAGGCGGAAAGTATGATTTAGGTTAAAGATGACAGAAGCTTATACCCCCTCTTTCATGTCTGCTGCTGAGGTTGCATGTGTCAGCTAGCCAGCTCAGAGCTAGCTTAGTTTAGCTTAGCACAGTGATGGCGTCTTCACAGGACTTAAAGGAACTGCCACCCCAACCCATAAAAAAGACCTGTTCTTATGTCAGTGTTATTAACAGAGACTCGGGGGGCATTGTTCCTGTGTCAGCTATATAGGGTGAGCTAGCTTACTTTAACGTGGTGACGTGTTGTCAACTCTCCTGAACTTCAAATCACCCAAACCCATAATGTCCTCCTTGTTACGGTCAGTTATGGTAGCAAGTCACAAGTGGCTAACTAGTACCACTGGTCTTAAAGAGCTGTCACCCTGACCTCGTTAAATGGCTGCATTTCAACAGGCCTGTGAGGTAGCTTAGCATCTGGCGTCACCTGAAAACTTGGTGTTGCGCAGCTTGTTTGTTAGGGCCCATTGGTGCGCGGTGTTCTGCTCCTTTAGTCGGATGTTGACGAATGATGGAACAGTTCCTTGATGTTCCAAACATCCTAGCTGAGGGTTTCCCAGATTCTCTGCCTGTTCCTTCACCAATAAGAAATCTTCCAGCAAGGTGACAATTTGTGCCAGTGGTAATTACAATAATTGTGCAATGCTAACCGCAGTTTGTAGGTTCTAATGTCATCTAGTCTGTTTAACTTCTTTATTTATTATTTTATGAAGTGCTTCTGTTACAAACCTTTTGGTCAGGAGACTAGACTTTTAAAACTGCAGTTGCCTCAATGATTACAATCACCAAACCAGGCCTGTCTGAGAGGCCTTTTAAACATGACCTAAATCTGCCCTTATCTCTTTAGCGGTAGAACCTGCAGGGGAAAGAGGGAAGACAGACATGGTCTTTTTGTTTTGCCTGGTGGAAGGGTTTACACTTTCCAGACAGGCAATGTGTTTGGATGCCCGTGTCTCTCTCTGAGTCCCCCTTGGCTCAGGGATTTTCTGACAGGCACAGAAGGGGACAGCATACAGGGTCATGGCCCTCGCATGTCAACTCTGTGACAGAGCCAATCACTGAGGGAGTGATGAGGGTGATTTAAAAAGAGGAGGGAAAAAATGAAGGAGTGATGAGACAATTTTTTAAGTCTATGAAAGTAGAAGAGAAGGTCAGAGGTCACAGTGCTATCGTTTGTCACTTTCAAGAAAGAGTGCAGTTTGGTGTTTCATGCATAAATAGTCTGGATGTTTTCTGAGATGAGTGATCTCCTGGTATAAGCAACGGCATTGGATCTATGCGGATGGCTGTCTGTCTGTCTGTCTGTCTGTCTGTCTGTCTGTCTGTCTGTCTGTCTGTCTGTGCGTATGTGTGTGTGTGTTTGGGTTTTAGGTCTAACTATACTCATAGGGACATTTGGTCGGTATTCTAAAACCACAAGAAATTGGACTAATGGGGACATTTTGCAGGCAAAAGTCAATTTCGGGCTCAGGGTTTAGGGTCAAACTTACAATTAATTTTAGAGTTAGGTTGGTTAGGTTTAGGATTAAGGTTAGGCATTACACTTGGGTAAGGTTTAGGCATAAATGTTGCTTTATTGAGGTGAGGGTTAGATTAGGGTTAGGTTAAGGTTAAGATTAGGGTAAGGGTTAGGTTTTGGCTTAAGATTGTGTGCGTATGCGTGTGCGTGTTGTTAACCAGGGGACCGATGTGGACCAGTCCAAGACCTTTTGTCAGTCAATTGCTGTAATTGCTGCCTCCCTGCTCTCTTCAGTCTGTATTACAATGGTTTGTTTACACTCTCAGGAGGAACTTAAGTGCAAGGATGACATCCACATTATCCCCATACCACTCATCCCTCTCTCATCTAATTCTACTTTGTCTCACTTTCTCCCTTCTCATCCCATTCGTCTCTCCTGCTTTCCTCATCCTTCTCGTTGTCACTCATCCCTCTCCTATCTCATTCCTCTCTCTCTCTAACCTTATCGTCATCCCTCTCCTTTTTACTCATCCCTCTCTCATCTTATCCCTCACCATATAATTCACACCCCTTTCTCCCGCTCAGCATCTCCTATCCACGTATCTCCCTTTCTTTAACCACCTCTCCCTGTCTTTTCCTACCTCACCTATCTCTCTCCTTCTCATCCCTTCTCCCTCTCATCTCGCTTTCTTCCTCACTCTTCCTCTCACCCCTTTAATTATTCTTCTCAACTCTCATCCTTCTCATTATCCCTCTCTTTCCCTGTCATCATCCCTCATTTCTCATCCTTCTCATAATCCATCTGCCTCCTTGTCATCATCCCTCATTTCTCATCCTTCTCATAATCCATCTGCCTCCTTGTCATCATCCCTCATTTCTCATCCTTCTCATAATCCATCTGCCTCCTTGTCATCATCCCATAATCCATCTGCCTCCTTGTCATCATCCCATAATCCATCTGCCTCCTTGTCATCATCCCTCATCCCTCTCCACATTACTCACTGTCGTTCGCGCTTTGTTAATACACTATCTTTTACGAAGACTGTAACAAACAGAGGGGAGGTGGAGAAAGAAGAGGAGAGGAGGAGGTGCAGAGAGAATGAGGAAAACAGAGGAAAATACATAATAAACAGAGGGAAAGAGGGATGGGGAGAAAGAGGTGAATAGATGAGAGACGGAGGGACTCAGTGAGTAGATAGACAACATGAATCAAATGATAGACCCCCTGAAAGTAGAAAGACTGAACATCATTAGCGCAAGAGACTGTATGCTCCATCTACAATACACCACCCGGAGATGTGGAGACAAAGCACGGGTTGGAAAGGGTTAGGGGGGAGGGAGGAGAACAGGGAGTAACACAGAGAGACGCTACCTCCTCTTATCACTGCCCATTTCTGTCAGTTACACCGCTCGTTACTATGCCAACCACACAACCTCCTTTTGAGCAAACAAAAGTGTGTGTTTGTGTGTGTGTCAGAGAACAGACAGAAAGCACCGTTTCACATGCTAGGTGGGTGGGCGACGTCCTGGCAAAACGCCACATGATGAGAGAATGGCTAGTGCCCTCTTACCCGGTTTCTCCTGCTCCACTCTCTTCCCCTGTCTTCTCTCTCGTTTGTTCCTCTTTCTCCGTCTTCTCCCTCTTTTGTTCCTCTTTCTCCGTCTACTCAAGAGACCTGCTTGTTATAAATAGCATCATTACGCGAGTCCACAACTGATAAGCCACCGTCAAAACAACACATAGCCAACATCGCCTAATGTCAACCCAAATTCTAGTTTATGCTAAACAGTGAAACCGCTATACTGCATCTACAGAGGATGTAAATGATGATTACCATCTCAGCCTGTAAATGATGTGCTCAAAAGGTCAGCTGTATGCATAATATAATATATTATAGTATATTATAGCAGCTATCTGTGGGGGATTTAGAGTTGTGCGTGGTAGTTGAGGATGATGTAGCTGTTTTGGCCTGCTTTCTAGCATGGAAGTGAAGGAGCTTTTAAAGGCATTAGCATACAATGTGTTCATTACTACAGCCTTGGAAAGATCCAGAGAGAGAGGAGGGAGAGGGAGAGAGAGAGGAGAAAGAGAAAAAAGGAGTGAGAGAAATGAAAGATGGCGAGAATAAAGGAGAGGATAAATAGCAATAGATGTAGAGAGGATAAAAGTGGAGGAGAGATGATGTTGGCACAGGCATCAGTAGCAGAATTGTTGGCACTGGTAATGCTCATGCTTTGGCTGTTGTTCTCTAGTGTGTTGTGTTGTCCAGTGTTTTGTGTTGTTCAGTGTGTTGTGTTTTCCAGTGTGTTGGTGTTGTCCAGTGTGTTGGTGTTGTGTTTTCCAGTGTGTTGTGTTGTCCAGTGTGTTGTGTTGTCCGGTGTGTTGTGTTTTCCAGTGTGTTGTGTTTTCCAGTGTGTTGTGTTTCCCAGTGTGTTGTGTTTCCCAGTGTGTTGTGTTGTCCTGTGTGTTGGTGTTGTCCAGTGTGTTGTGTTTTCCAGTGTGTTGTGTTGTCCAGTGTGTTGTGTTGTCCAGTGTGTTGGTGTTGTCCAGTG
>JACXGJ010017013.1:0-11694 GCA_016801105.1 Esox niger
CGTCCTAAATGTCCTGATCCAGTACTACATGGAGATCAGCACCTGTCCGCGTCCTAAATGTCCTGATCCAGTACTACATGGAGATCAGCACCTGTCCGCGTCCTAAATGTCCTGATCCAGTACTACATGGAGATCAGCACCTGTCCGCGTCCTAAATGTCCTGCCCCAAACTAGTACACTACTTTTTACCAGCACCCATGGGGGGGGGGCATTTGAATGCCTATTCCCATCTGTGTTAACAACACACTCAGACTCTGTATCCCAGATCACACCCTATTACCCTCATAGTCCATATGGACCCTGATTAAAGTAGTGCTCTGTGAAGGGAATGGGGTGCTATTTAGAATACGGACCCTGCTAATCTTTTCAGAAGTTCCTGCTCTGCACACCCCCACGCCCCTTTATCTAGGAAGACAGCATCGCTAGGGCTGGTAATTATAACACTCTAAGAGTAAAAACTATTCAAAAGGACTCTTGTTTTCATGATGCAGAAAGATAGCGCATTGTAAAGACAGAGACTGAGAGAAGAGAGAGAGAAAGAGCGAGACAGAGAGAGAGGGAGAGAGAGAGAGAGAGCGTGCAAGCATACACATGTGTTGAGTGGGGAGCGTTCCAGGAAATGATATGTGTGTTGGCGTGAGCCTGAGGACTGTTTGTGAGAGTGTGAGACGAGCAGTAATGGCCTGTTGGCTCCGCCGGGCCGAAGCAGATGAATATTCCCAGTTATTCGGAGAGTTGCCTTCGTGGTAACCACTGTCTATGGGGGGGTGAACTGCAAACTAATCAGATGTTCTGTATGTTTTGTGGAAGGAACAGTAAGTAGCATGAATAAAGCCGTTATGATACTTTACAGTACTGAGCCAGCTTGCACAGAGAAGAGCGTGAGAACCCTCAGACCTCACCAGGCCTGTACTGCAGTTCGCCGGGCTTGGTTACTAGCTGAATCCCCTTGTTAACACGTAATGCACCAAATAGGAGACAGGGTGAAATCTAGGACAAAGTTATGTGTGAGAATATCTATGGACTGGATGACAGACACTGACAGACTAATGGGTAGACAGCTTAGAGAGCTAGCTATGTTACACAGCATTGCCTCATCCATCCATCCATAGAAAACTGGAAATAAAAGAAGAATATCAAACGTCCCTGGAGGACCTCAAGCAGCAATTTAATACTAAGTTGATATCCAATAAATGAAATAACGCTTTGTATTTGACACACTGGTGGTGGGGGTGTGGGGTGGTGGGGGCTGGAGAGATGTGATTTGAAGAGTCAATGGGATCAGAGTTGCAATGCTGGCGCTACAGATGCTGAACCTTGTTTCTGTGTGTGAAACCTACCATCTAGTGGTCAGATCTGGTATAGTCATTTCGAACTTTGTACTTTTTAGCAGTGTGTCATTTTCAATAATGGGCTTATAGTTAGACATTTTAGCAAAAGCTATCTGGCCTGATTGTAGGAACATGTGTTTTGAGGGTTTAATGAAATCACAAGTCACATGTTATAATTTTGATAACAAAATGTCTATTTAGATAATAGGTGAATTCCATGAGGAATGCCCAGTTTCTAGTTGAACGTTAAACAGCTTAATGTCTTCAAGACAAGAACTTATCTTACTTTTTTCTTGTGTGCTTCCCGAAAGAGCACCTGAGTTTTTCAAACGGAGTGTGCTGGTTTTGTGAACATACAGGCCCTGGTAAATTCTGCTACTGCTCTTCATGTGACGTCTGATGTGAGCCACCACAGCACAGCTGGCAGACCTGGCATATCCTTTAAAAGTGTCCTCGTTCCTTCCCCACGGCAGATAAGACTTCTACGGTCCACCATGCTTCTCCACTTAGGTTCACCCCCACACACCCAAGACGCGCACAACGTTTTTTAGGATTCCATTATTGACGAAACACTCTCCCGCTTTCTCCCCCTCTCTCCCTCTCTCCCACCCCTCACTCTCCCACTCCATAATGCTGGGGTCCCGATATACCTCCAGGGCATCTGTACACAGAAGACAGGGCCGTCAGAAGCAAGCAAGCAAGTTCATTTATATAGAAAAATGCATACATAGTAGCAATTCAATGTACTTTACAAAGAAAAATAGAAAATAAATACAACAGAATAAAAACAAATACTAAAATAAAAACAATAAACAAAAATAAAACATCATAAGAATAAAACATTGAATAAGAAAACAGACTTAAAATCGCAAAATAAAACATAGCTGTAGATTCCATAATTTTGAGATGATAAAATGCTGTTTTGGTGACAGTTTTGAAATGTTTGTGAAATTTGAGGTCTATCCAAACACCAAGATTACACCAGATTACTGTTTTTTAGGGCCCAAGAATCCAGCTCTTTACAAATACATGTTCTTTTATTTTTGTTGCCAAACACAATAATATCAGTTTCATCTTGGTTTAATTGTAGGCAATTTTGGTTCAGCTAGGTATTTATATGCTCTATACAGTGACACAGAGAGTCTATTGAGCTGTTGTCATACGGTTCGAGAGACATATATATTTGAGTATTATCTGCATAGCTGTGGTAGTTAATGTTGCTGTTCTGTAGAATTTGGCCCAGTGGTAGCATAAAGAGACTGAACAGAAGATGTGATTAAGGGGTTATTGGAACTCCATGCAAATAATATAAATTCACATATGTTGGGGAAAGGTGACGGGATGATAGTAAATCTCCTCCAGAATAAAGTATGAATAGTTTGACTACAATTTGTGCACATTGATGTGTATTTCCTAATTATGTTCATGTTATTGTCACCAATCCACTGCTTTACAGCAAAAAACTTCAGCCAATAATTTGTATGTATATGCTAGCAATGCTATTAGCCTAAACTGAATGGGAGGAAACATTCACACACATCTTCCCTTTTACTAAATGGTATGCATCAAAAACAGCCAAATATATTGGACTACAACACCAGACTGAAGTTACTACATTGTGGGCCTGTTAAACTGAATAAATCATGAGGGATTTGACATATAATGACTTTGTTTAGATCCAAGTATTTGACTGTTCACCAGTGACAGGCTTCTTCCACCTCCGGCGGCCTGCGGGCCATTGACCTTGTTACCACAGTTACTAAAGAAGACTGCAAGTATGTTGACAGAAATTCCCAGAATGCATACAAAAACAACGTGGATTTAACGTCCATAATGCCAGAGCTTCTTCAAAATGATTCCAGTGAGTATTTTAGGGTGATGTAGTTTAGTGTTGTGTTGCTGAGAGGAGGGAGGATTAGATCTCAGTGTCCATTGTTCCATTTATAGCAGTTAGTTGGACATCACTACACATCCCTGGGTATAGCACTTTGATTGACATCACAACACATCCCTGGGTTTAGCAGTCAGATGGACATCACGACACATCCCTGGCTATAGCAGTCAGATGGACATCACGACACATCCCTGAGTATAGCAGTCAGATGGACATGACAACACATCCCTGGGTATAGCACTCTGATTGACATCACGACACATCCCTGGGTATAGCACTCTGATTGACATCACGACACATCCCTGGGTATAGCACTCTGATGGACATCACGACACATCCCTGGGTATAGCAGTCAGATGGACATCACGACACATCCCTGGGTATAGCAGTCAGATGGACATCACGACACATCCCTGGGTATAGCAGTCAGATGGACTTCACGACACATCCCTGGGTATAGCAGTCAGATGGACATCACGACACATCCCTGGGTATAGCACTCTGATTGACATCACGACACATCCCTGGGTATAGCACTCTGATGGACATCACGACACATCCCTGGGTATAGCAGTCAGATGGACATCACGATACATCCCTGGGTATAGAAGTCAGATGGACTTCATGACACATCCCTGGGTATAGCAGTCAGATGGACATCACGACACATCCCTGGGTATAGCAGTCAGATGGACATCACGACACATCCCTGGGTATAGCAGTCAGCTGGATTATATTGACAATGTAGCACAAATCCCTAGGATGTCTTATTGTTACTATAAACTGGTTACCAGTGCAATTAAAACCATACATATTTGATGTCATACCTGTGGAATAAGGTTTGATATGCCATGGCTTTCAGCACTCAGCTGAACTTATTCACTTCTTAGGACACAGATAAATGCATTGGATTGCAGAAATACAGTAGTATTTTCAGCACATCTTTAACAGGTTCCTTCTGAAATCAGTGTAGGGTGAACCAGAGCAGTCTCTTAGGATGGACATTTTGCTCGGGTAGTATTTAGTGTTTTACTAAGATTCCTATTAGCCCCTGCCCGGACAGCAGATAACTGGGGTCCAAACAGAAATCAAAACACAGCGCAGTATATGAAAATATATCCCAATATAGAGCCACAAATATGAAACAGTAAAATCACACAAATATAATGTATATTACTCATAACAATGACTGCATCTCTTCACAGTCCTTGATGTGCAGTAATATGTGCTTTTATAATTTTTGGTTTCTGGTTTTATTACCAGCTTGAGTTACAGAGAATTCTCTGTTGCCTCTGTTTCTGTGTATGCATTTATGACCACTAGATGTCATTCAAACGTTAGAAACGTGCAGCTTTGTGTAATGTACTAAAACGAATATCATTAATAAATATTTTACATTTACAAATTACATTACCAATAATATATTTATAAACACTGGTAGGCACAGTGATTATTCAGTGCTTATACGGCACTTTTCTGCTGCCCCCACCTCTTCACACAAGGCAATTACCCATTCACTGCCCTGGGAGAGAACTGAATGGGAGGAATCTTATAAGCAAAAGTGAACCTGTTTATACTGTGTATTAACATCACTTCCAACCTGTCCTCCCATCCTGGGATTGATCAGAACTAATCAAAAGCTTCAGTGGCATGTCATCAGTAAGATGCTGTGGTATGCTTTTTGCACAATATAATTGCAGAAACATAGTCCTCATTGTAAAAACAACATTTCCACTTATATTTCATGACATGTACCAATTCAAACTTACAAAACTAACACGCAGTTAGTAAAACACAGCTCCACGTAAATAACCGTTTCATTTGACTGCGCATGCGCATTATAACTGAACTAAACGACTTTCCGTAGTTTGCTGTAAACATGGCGTCAGACAGTGATAGCGACCAGGATTTTGTTTCGTTTGGAACCCCTTTAGAACCACTTGAAGAAGGTAATACACTTATCTTTCTGTATGATATTGATGTTTTCATTGGATAACAATTATCTGAAAAATACTGATTAACGTGGTGGCCACGAGCTGCTAGTAAATCTTCCATAGCCTGGTTAGCTAGCCATGTTAGCGCTCTGGCTCCACACGGTTTATTCTCATCGTCAGAGGTACGTAAAAAACCTATAGTTCAGTTAATGCAACAGTAGAGGACATATATTGTCCGGCATAAGGAACTTACGAAGCTACATCAACATCATAACGGGAACTGGGGGATTCGTTCCAGCTCTTGTGGCATTGCTGGTTCCAAATAACGTTTAAAGGTTGTCTTGCCATTTCGAGGGAATTTTGCTAACAAGCTACTTTTCGTAGAAGCCTTAGGCTAAAGTTCAGTGTCATTGATGCCAACGCTGTGATCACGTGTTTAGATGAACCTCTTAGGAAGCCAGTCCCAGTGTACGAGCAGACGGTAAAAGATGAGAAGGGCCGCTACCAGAGGTTCCACGGTGCCTTCACCGGAGGATTCTCCGCCGGCTACTTCAACAGCGTGGGAACCAAAGAAGGTAGGTCGGGCAGTGGTAAAGGACTCGCAGCCGTAGAGGGTTGCTGCATGCAGGCCTGTTCAGTTGTTATTTAACTAGCGTGTTTACCATTACAGGGTGGACACCGTCGACCTTTGTCTCGTCCAGACAGCAGAAAGCAGAGAGACAGAATGCCCGGCCAGAGGATTTCATGGATGAGGAGGTTGGCTTACAAGCATCTTTATCTTATAGTTTGTGGATCTTTACCGCTAGAAGCCTGTACTTATTAGTTATGTCATATTGTCGAGTGATAAGGACCTGCGTCAGGGCCATGTTCCTAAGAGATCACCATGTAGGAGAGTTGCAGTCGGGCTGAACAAGCTTCTTCTGATTGTAGACACTTGCTCCTACTGTCCTCACCACCCTGCTTAAGAAATACTACCGAAAAGTAATGGGGTGTGATCTGGCGTGTTTGGCTGGGGTTTATTTCAATGTTTCTTATAGAAGTATGAAAAGCATAGCAGGAATTGAAAGGCAACACTTATATTAGGCCCACTCAGTTTCTCAGCTGGTAGGTCTTTTGCTAGAAAATATTAGGCCTAACCTTTTACTCAGCTGGTAGGTCTTTTGTTAGAAAATATTAGGCCCAACCTGTTACTCATCTGGGAGGTTTTTTATTTGTATTACTCTCTTAGCTTTGCAGATGAGAAATTAAAGCTCAATGGATGTAGTTCTGTTTGCATCCTGGTCATCAAAGTTACTGTTGGTATTTAGTGCAGTCCAAACTGACCTCTGCCTACACCCCAATAATAACTAACTAACCCACCTGTCCTGGACATGTTCCTCCTGTGTAGGACCTGGGAGAGCATGGCATTGCCCCCAGAGAGATTACAACTACAGCAGCCTTTGGCCCAGACAGGAAGGACCACATCAGGGACAAAGCCAGAGCCATCTCCTCTCTGTCAGCACCTATCCCTGGGGACACTGTCCTGGAAGATCTGGTGGCCCCAGCGAGGTGAAGTGCTCCCTCGGGTGGTCGCCTGGCTACACAGACAGTGCTGTTCATCGTACCTGTTATGCATGTGCTGCTGCTTTAATGCTGTCTGTTTTTCACCTGGCAGGACATCAATAGGGGTGGAGCTACTGACGAAGATGGGCTGGAAAGATGGCCAGGGGGTGGGGCCAAGAGTGAAGAGGAGACCAGGAAAGCTGAAAGCCGGTCGGTTATCCCTGTCAGCAGAGTAGAATCATAAAAATGGATAGGACGCCACTTGCTGAAAGGATGAAGAGAGTTTAGTAGCTTGAGAATGACATTAGTTTTGTCTAGCTCAGTTATTAGAGCAAGGCAATTACAACGCCAGACTTGTGTTCTTGTTTTTCCTCACAGAGGGCTAGTATGAAATTAATGTATGCACTCACTATTGTAATTTCCTCTGGACAAGAGTGTCTGCTATATAACTGAAAAAGTATATATGCATGCATGCATGTATGTATGTATGTATGAAGTCATTAAACTGATTATTATATAGATAGATAGATATAGATATAGATAGATATATTTATATATATGTGTATATGTATATGTATATGTGTGTATATATATATATATGTATATGTGTGTGTATATATAGATAGATAGATAGATAGATAGATAAAGATATAGATAGATAGATAGATATAGAGATATATTTATAGATAGATCGATATAGAGATAGATCTAGATCGATATAGAGATATCTATATCTAATCTATCTATCTCTAGCTAGCTAGCGAGATAGCTAGCGAGATAGCTAGGATGGATATCTAGCTAACGAGAATAACCCATATATATGTATGGGTTATTGAAGTCATTCAATTATATTGAAGTCGTTAAGCTGATGCTAGCTAGCATCAGTTTAATGACTTAAGTATAATTTTACAACCTTTACTTTCTTCCAGATCCTTCCATCAGGACTTTGGGCCCTGTGCTGCCACCTCGTGGATCAGAGGAATCCCAGGTAACTATTCTCCAGACTATTCTTGTTTTCCTGAATCTCATCACCCTTTCAGTCACATGGTCATCCATCTGAAATCTTTCCAGCAGAGAAGTCATGTTTTTCAAACCGAATCAGAGTAAAATTACTCTCAGATTGTGTGCGATTCGTTTTGGGGGAAGTTGTTTGTGAAAGGGCCATTTTAAACGGGGTGACAAAGTGTTTGTTACTGTACTTGAATCCCATGGAAAAAGTCATTGATTTATGGATTGATCTGTTCCTTACTGTTTCTCAACAGGATGAAGAGGAAGATGAGTTTTTCCCTGAGAATGTCACCTTCGCCCCAAAAGACGTGACCCCGATTGACTTCACCCCCAAAGTGGACCTCCATGGTTTGGGGTACCGGGGCCTGAACCCCTTGGCGGCCCTGAGGGGTGCTCCCGGGGCTGGACACATCAACCTGTTCACCATGGACTCAGACAGGGCCACAAGTCTGTTTGGAGAAGACAAGAAGGGGCCTAAGAGGAGAGGAGGAGTGTCAGGACAGGTGTGTCTCCCAGGATAATGTAACCCCATTGGAAGACAGCTCGTTGTTATCTAAACCCCTGTTTCTTAGCCAGTTAACTTAACAACACTGCAAGGTAGACATCAACTTCACATCAGCCTCTCTGCCAATCAGGATAGTTTAGCATCAGCCTCTCTACCAATCAGGAAACGTTTACATTGGACGTTTACATTGGAGTTCTTTGTGCTTGAAAAAGACGATAATGTTCTTTGCAGGTCACATGGTTAATCCTTACCTTTGACCCCCCCCAGGCGTTTGGTGTTGGGGCGATGGAGGATGATGATGAGGACATCTACCACAGAGACACCATGTCCAACTATGATGCTGTACTGGGAGGAGAGGAGCCAGGGGATGGGCTTTATGGTTGGACTGCCCCCCAGCAATACAGCAGGAAGAAGAAAGGTTAGAGTGGACCCCTTCCCTGGCTCTGAGGTTACACACATCAACCAATGGTAGCGTTCTGAGTGCTGAGTCATATGACGTGTTTAGCTGGTTAAATACGTAACCACGCTTTGTAGGATCTGACAGGCCTCAGGAACATCTGAGCAGAGTAACTGGATCTGATGCTGTGCTAAATGACCTCTTTCCTTAGACCACAGTAAAGACGCTGCCTATTTGGGAAAAATAATCGAAGGGTTCACCCTGGCTTCGGACAAGACGGAGACCAAGACAGTAAGTGCTTCCCTCCTTCAGCATAATCTGAACTAACCCATCAGCAAGATAGACTGAAGTTTACCTCGTCTCTCTGTACTCTTAAACCCCATGTCTCTTTTCTCCAGATCTTCCCTCCGCCCAACCTTCCGAGGGACTTCAGACCTGTCCACTATTTCCGGCCGGTGGTTGACATGTCCAATGTCAGCTCCATGGTAGTCCAGGCCTTGCAGACGTCACGAGGACATATGGTCCAGGAAGGGCCCTCTCAGGGAGGACGCCACCAGTTGGACTCTGCCCAGAGGAGGGAGCTTCTGGGAGAAGCAACACTGCAAGGTAGACCTCTAGGCCGCTGTCTCCTCCCGACGCGCTTCCCTCTAGGCCGCTGTCTCCTCCCGACGCGCTTCCCTCTAGGCCGCTGTCTCCTCCCGACGCGCTTCCCTCTAGGCCGCTGTCTCCTCCCGACGCGCTTCCCTCTAGGCCGCTGTCTCCTCCCGACGCGCTTCCCTCTAGGCCGCTGTCTCCTCCCGACGCGCTTCCCTCTAGGCCGCTGTCTTCTGACATGTCTTGAGGGCTGTCTGGTCCATTCGGCTGTTGCTCAGCATACAGGTGTGTGGGTGGGTTTGTTGTTCCCTCTCCAGGCCCCACGTCTGTATTTGACTTGCTGAAGCCGGAAGACCGTGAGAGGCTCTCTGGCTTGCGGAGGCCCACGTCAGGATCCAGACTCCCCAACGAGCCCCCACCCAAACAGCCCACCCCGGAGGAGGCCAGAGCTGCCATGGTGGCTACGGGTGTAGCGGCTGCTGCTGCCAAAGCCTCCGCCCAGAAGGCCCTGTCTAGCAGGTAGACTTCGACATGTCTGCTTGCATGGATGCCTGTCTGTCTGTGGTATGTCCTGAAATGTTTTGTGTGTCAGCATCTCTCCACACTTCACTCTCCACGTCAACGGAGCGGTTTTGCCACCACCCACAGGTTTGCACCTCCAGTTGAACAGCAGCAGATGGAAGCTTTGAGTGTGTGGAGTAGTCCTACAGCCCAGGCCCAGACTGGACAGACCTTCAAACCGTTTGAGAAGACCCCCCACAAACAGGCCCGCTACGACCACTACATCGAGAAGCTGAAGCAGGGAGACCGAGGTAACCAGGCTGGTTCGATTACTCTGATTACCTGTTAAACCCCAAGTACGTAATACTGTCAATGTGATTACCTGTTAAACCCCAAGTACGTAATACTGCCAATGTGATTACCTGTTAAACCCCAAGTACGTAATACTGCCAATGTGATTACCTGTTAAACCCCAAGTACGTAATATTGTCAATGTGATTACCTGTTGTTAAATGTCACATATGTAATACGTAGCTATTGGACATGTTTAAATCACACTAAGAAAGGATTTTGTAACATCCTACATGGTCTCAATTGTTAGTAAACCAGAAACCAGGCAATTCTTGTTCAGTGGCCCGCAATAGAAAGTGTTGATCATGGCTGTCCTTGACTTTTTCGTCAAGTGAAAAGACAAGAGAATCGTGTAGCCAACGAAGTGTTTGACTTTTATTTTAGGCTTCCTATTAGGTAGCTACTTAGGGTTATTTTGTCTGTCCTGAGCCTTTTGACTGTGACGGGAGTCCAACGCTGGACCAGTTGGTCCGCAGCTCGCTTCTCTAACCACTATGCTAGTTAACAAGTCTGCCAGTTCTCCAGCCAGGTAGTGACATCTGCACTTCTAGGCTGGCTCCACTTACACGGTCCGGCGAAAACAGTCCTTATCTACTGGAATATGAGACAGTATTTCAATCATTTATAGATTAACATCAAAACAGACTTTAAAAACCAATGTTGTGAAAAATCCTCCTGCATTGGTGCCAGGTGTCTTGATACTGTGTCCTCACTGATATTTCATGATGTCTAATCTTAGCAGTGCCCTGATCTCCAAACTAAGCTGCTCTTTCCTGACCTCCTGACTGTCCTGCTCACTGTGTCCAGATGCCCTGGAGGCAAGTCTGGACCCCTGCATGACGGAGTGGGAAAGAGGGAGAGAGCGGGATGAGTTTGTCCGTGCTGCTCTTCTCTACAAGCCCAGCAGTTCCTCTCTGTCGGGCCGCTTCACCAGAGGGAAACATGACGACAGTGTGGACGAAGACACAGTGGAAGTGAAACGAGACCAGGAGGTATTCTTTAATATGTCCCGGTAACACTGAGTCGGGAGGTATTCTTAAATATGTCCCGGTAACACTGAGTCGGGGGGTATTCTTAAATATGTCCCGGTAACACTGAGTCGGGGGGTATTCTTAAATATGTCCCGGTAACACTGAGTCGGGAGGTATTCTTAAATATGTCCCGGTAACACTGGTTTCAATATCCGTACCTGCATCCTAAATAGTAGGCTCTATGAACCATAAATGCCTGGATACCATTAATTTAGCCGCCCATTGTTGAGGAAAAAAAATCCAATCGTGTGTAGTCATTGACAGGACATTGTCCGTTGAGAACGTGCTGTACAAAAATCAGTCGACTGATAGAGACCAGGGTTATTCATCTCTGAATCTCAAAGCCGGTTCAATTTTTTTTTATTGCATTTTCTGCAACATATTTATGCCTGGGACACCAGATGGGTAAAATGAATAATGATGTAGAACAGCGAACCAGCAGACCTGGGACATCAGGTGGGTGACTATAATGATGAGGTAGAACAGAAAACAAGCAGACCTGGGACACTAGGTGGGTGACTATAATGATGAGGTAGAACAGAAAACAAGCAGACCTGGGACACTAGGTGGGTGACTATAATGATGAGGTAGAACAGAAAACAAGCA
>JACXGJ010017014.1:0-11660 GCA_016801105.1 Esox niger
CAGACTCACTGGTATACTGAGAACACTGTCTCACTGGTATACTGAGAACGCTGACTCACTGGTATACTGAGAACACAGACTCACTGGTATACTGAGAACACTGTCTCACTGGTATACTGAGAACACTGACTCACTGGTATACAGAGAACACAGACTCACTGGTATACTGAGAACACTGACTCACTGGTACATTTGAGTTCAGACAAAATATGTTTTAGACTTTTGAGAATGTTTTGTAAACCCGGTGCTTGGTTTCTGTGACCTGGACCATTAATGATTTACTGGTTTCCTGGTCACGGAGGAGAGAGAGGGTTCCTCAAACAGTCATAATGTCTGCTGATAGAGGGGCATACCATAGAGGGAGCAGAAGGCATTGGGCTCCAGGTCATCAACTCCTCTCTGTGTTCCCAATATATTTTGTTTGTTTTTCCATTCTTTCACTGGTTCATTCATTCGTTTGTCCAATCGGTGCTTTTGTTCATTCATTCAGTCATGATCTCATGATATCCTGCGTCTCACATGGTCTCCGACAAACGAAACGTCATGCGACAGAAAGATATTTCACGTCCAAGAAACTTTTTAAAATGGGTGCGGCTTCAACAGAGCAGAAAACAAGCTTAGCTCACTGCAGCTAATGAGTGTGTTTGTAGGACACTTAACAGACATGCCCGAACCTGACAGGAGTGGACCTTAAACACAGAGCTGCCATCTGGTCCATACCGGTCAGAAAATTTCCTTAAACACAGAGCTGCCATCTGGTCCATACCGGTCAGAACATTACCTTAAACACAGAGCTGCCATCTGGTCCATACCGGTCAGAACATTACCTTAAACACAGAGCATCTGGTCAATACCAGTCAGAACATTACCTTAAACACAGAGCATCTGGTCAATACCAGTCAGAACATTACCTTAAACACAGAGCAGCCATCTGGTCAATACCGGTCAGAACATTACCTTAAACACAGAGCAGCCATCTGGTCAATACCGGTCAGAACATTACCTCAAAGGTTTTGCTCCTTTTCCTTTCTCTCTGTCTTTCTAGATCCCTTCTCTCTCACATTCTCACAGCCCAAGCATTTAACCCCTAACCCTTGACCCTACCAGAGACGATCTTTTGGCCCCTCACATTAAAGGCTAGCCTTGAATGCAGCTTGTGACCGCTTTAAGTCAGCTTATGACCTCTTTATGTCAGCTTATGTCCTTTTCCTCTGGTTTTCTTCAACAGATAACTATCTGCTTTTCTCCCGTCCTCTTCTGGTACAGTAGTTTTAAATGTATGTTGTTAAGACGGGGAACAGGGGATGATGTGGAAAGGAAGGACAGGGTCGGACAGGGGGGTGAGGTAGCGGTTGGAGGGGGGGATGAGGTTGGACTGGGATCGGGGGGGGGATTGTGTGCTGAGTGGAATGAGGGGGACGAGGGATGACTAGGGAGGACAGGCAGGGGTGTAGGTGGGATGGGACGACAGGGTGGGACGACAGGGAGCCGTCTCCAGGGTGATGGATGAGGGTGTGTGTGCTGATGGGCGGGGACTCTCAGCAGCAGAATGTTGGTGGTGTTTTGTCAGAATAATTATCGCTGCAAAACTCACTAGTGAGGGAGGATTTCTTTTTAAAGCACACATTTAGTGTGATTAGATATATAGACTTTTATTTTCCTTTCTAATGAATAGCTCCAAGCTGTGAAAGGTGAGAGTATTACGTACATTTACATTAACTGGGGTGACAGAAAAGCCCACTGTAATGTTTGGGGTGTGGCCCTGCCCCCCTCCCTGATAGACAGACACTGCCAGTGGGTACAGACAGTGTCTGCTTGGAATGAGAAGAGTACCACATGTTGCTGACTCAAGTTGATGTCCACATGTGGGATATTTATTCCGCCCACATTGTCACAGCTAAATAATCCTGCAGCAAACAGATTTGAATGTCCATAACAACAGATTTTACTCTTGGTGTGAAGTCAGTCTGTTAGAGAGCTGGTGGAATACAAGTCCCAAGATATTACGCTAATGTGTCCCAAGCACAATGTCCCCTAAAATCATGAGGTGAATAACAAAGATGAAGACATAGAGAGACAGTGAAAGAGGGGGGTGGCAGAGAGTTGGAATGAGGGAAAGGGATAGAGAGAGCGAGGGACAGAGGGAGAGAGACAGAGGGAGAGAGAGAGAGAGAGACAGAGGGAGAGAGAGACAGAGGGAGAGAGACAGAGGGAGAGAGAGAGACAGAGGGAGAGAGACAGAGGGAGAGAGAGAGACAGAGGGAGAGAGACAGAGGGAGAGAGACAGAGGGAGAGAGAGAGACAGAGGGAGAGAGACAGAGGGAGAGCGAGAGAGAGACAGAGGGAGAGAGAGAGATCCTAGGAGAGAGATGCAGAACCGTTATGACCTCAGTTCTTGGCAGGAGTTCTAATTAAAACCAAACTTGTTTCCTTCAGTGAACAAACATGACAGGCTCAGAGCGGAGCCCCCCCCATACTGCATGAAGTGACTGCAGGTGCCTGAGGAATGTCAGAGGAAGGGGCAGTGAGAAGTGGACTGTCTGCTCCTTCAATAGGGTGTGTGTGTGTGTGTGTGTGTGTGTGTGTGTGAGCAAAAGGTGCAGAGAAAACACCCTAACACACACACACACACACACATCATACACGTGTGATTGTGCACACATGTAATCCCTTAACAGAACCTGGAGCAAAAGCAAATGATTGTAAAGTTATTCTGGGGAGGGAGGCTGGAGGCTACGAGGTTGGGGGGGGGGGGTGTCAGTGGATGTATTTGAGCTCCC
This sequence comes from Esox niger, assembly GCA_016801105.1. Lineage (NCBI taxonomy): Eukaryota > Metazoa > Chordata > Actinopteri > Esociformes > Esocidae > Esox > Esox niger. The sequence goes on from JACXGJ010017014.1 coordinate 2,781, forward strand.
GACCCACTCCCCTCCGGTTCTCCCCTCTTCTCCCATCCCATCTCCCTGTCAAATCTCCTTTCCGCTCCTCCGGTTTCGTGTCTTCTCCTCCCTTAATCTCCCTTCTCCTCTCGTCTGTTCTCTTTTCGTTGCAATGTCGCCCTCACCCTGGAAAGCCCTCATAGACACACGTTGACACGCGGAATCAGTCCGCTGAGGTAGAAGAGGGTTTTCATGGGAACGACTCACTGAACAATACTTCCCTATTCATAAGTGTCGATGATGATAACTGTCAAACAGCCGACCGGAGCCTTTTAACCATTAACTGACTGCAGACCATCTGCAGCTGTGTGAGCTACAGGCCTGTGGTCCTGGCACAGAGCTCAGAGACCATTTTCCACCAGTTGGCTGGTCGGTCCTCTAGCTACAGGCCTCTGGTCCTTACTCCAAAACCTAAAACAAACCCTAAAATAAACCTACCCTTTACCAGTAACACCTAACCCCGAGCTTACAAAACAGCAGGTTTTGTAAGCTCTCAAGTACAGAGAAACAGCTATTCAGACTAATTAAGCATCAAATGGCTGTTTGAAATTCTTAAATATCAAGCAGGAACCTTGAAATCAAGATCTTCACCAGGTTAAAATGATTAAATGATTTGCAAAAAATTGTGATGCACCTTCATGAACATTGAACATGTTGACCGAAATGTTTGTGTGGGCAAGAATCGTGGAGTCTCCTGAGCTTATCTTAGTTTGTGCGGTATGGACACACTCTCTAAGGTGGGTTGCTTACTAACGTATTTGCAGGCAGTAACTCTTTTGAGCAAAATCAGGAAACCAAATGTCCATTTCACCAGTGCGATACGAATCCCTCCGTTCACCATAGCAACCCTTTCGATAGGCGGTTGATTCACAACCGACTCCTTACTGAATCACAGACACACAGTGAAATGTGTCACGGCCTGATTTCTGCCACCTGAGGCTCTGTGTTAGATCTACTAAATATCCTGTAGTCAGATTACACCTTCACACACACACACACACACACACACACACACTTCTTCCTTGCCTTTTGTCTGCAGGGAAAATCACACCTTTTCTCAGAAGTATTTTTTCATTGCACATAATGGTGTTTGTCGTTTGCTTGTCATGTCGGTTTAAAAATGATCCCTTGTCTCTTATACTTGGCTTGTGTATGTGCGCCAGTCTGTCAACGCCCTGTCGTGACTGGTCGTTCGACTGAAAATGAAAGACACATTGATTCTGGCTCTCGATGTTGGTCTCATGTTTTGCTTTACCGGAACTAAGGACCCCAAAACCAAACTGTACAAGAGCTAACGAAACAGCATTAGACTTTACCAGAACTAAGGACCCCAAAACCAGACTGTACAAGAGCTAACGAAACAGCATTAGACTTTACCAGAACTAAGGACCCCAAAACCAGACTGTACAAGAGCTAACGAAACAGCATTAGACTTTACCAGAACTAAGGACCCCAAAACCAAAATGTACAAGAGCTAAACGAAACAGCATTAGACTTTACCAGAACTAAGGACCCCAAAACCAGACAGTACAAGAGCTAACGAAACAGCATTAGACTTTACCAGAACTAAGGACCCCAAAACCAAAATGTACAAGAGCTAACGAAACAGCATTAGACTTTACCAGAACTAAAGTTCCTAAACCAGACTGTACAAGAGCTAACGAAACAGCATTAGACTTTGCCAGAACTAAAGTTCCTAAACCAGCCTTACAGTTTTTCTCAGTCGCTTTGATACATTTCTCGAATAATCCTTAAAGTTTGCCAACCCGTAAGCACATTTCTCCCAAAAAAATGTACAAATAGAACAACAAAATGGATCACCTGCAAAACCTGGAACTTGTTCAAAATCCCAAGTTCATCTCATAATGTAAATATTTATGTCAGTGAACATATCATCGCCATCAGAATGATACGACCTTGTGACATTGTTCACAAACAAGAGAGTCAAAATGCTTAGTCATCCTGTTTATACCACAGTGTACTGTCAGTTATGCCCCTGGTGTTGATGACAATGACTGGGTTTGGGGTTTTCACATTTATGCTTTTTCTGTTGGTCTGTCAACAAATTCCAGTACATGTATGGGGAATTACAGTGCAATCTGTATGCATCTCCTGACTGTCAGGCCACAGATTCTCATCCAGATCACAACGAATATCTTCTCTTGCAATGCAGCAGGGAAATAATCTCTTGCAGTGTCTCATCCCGACTCTGCAGGCGTCTGCTCTGATGTCCTGACCTGCTGCATCCATGGCAACCAGCAGAGTCATCTGGGTATGTGTCTGAGTATAGAACATATGACAGACCGATTAGAACATCTGGTTCAACTATTTAGCATTGAAGGACTCGTGCAATGAACTAATGCCTGGATGTTTAGGGAAGGAAGACTATTCAACCGAGAACCAGTATAGAATATTTTGATCAACATGACATAAGCCATTGATAATGTAGGAAAAAGCAGACAGTTGTACATTATCGATTGCAAGAATGTACTAAATAATTTCAAAGAATGAGAATATGCATTAATGATGTTCACTAGTGACTAGATGATGTGGAGTTTCTTTGAGAATTTCAGATGTGATCTGAGAAAATGGATCAAAACTGTACGAGAAATAGAGCCCAAAACTGGATAGAAACTAACCTTTCATAGCAATTTAAGCTCTACTTCAATCTGTGGAAATGAGTAGATGGAGGAGGAGACTATGATGAGGAGGAGAGTAGAAGGAGGTTGGGGAGGTCAGCAAGTGTATAAGAATGAGCAGGAATGTGTAAGGAACGAGGAGGTGGAGGAGTGTATAAGGTGCAGGAGGAGGTGGGGAGTGTATAAGGAGCAGGAATGTGTAAGGAACGAGGAGGTGGAGGAGTGTATAAGGAGCAGGAGGAGGTGGCGAGCGTATAAGGAGCAGGAGGAGGTGGGGAGTGTATAAGGAGCAGGAGGAGGTGGGGAGTGTATAAGGAGCAGGAGGAGGTGGGGAGTGTATAAGGAGCAGGAGGAGGTGGGGAGTGTATAAGGAGCAGGAGGTGGGGAGTGTATAAGGAGCAGGAATGTGTAAGGGACGAGGAGGTGGAGGAGTGTATAAGCTGCGGAAGGTGGATAGTGTATAAGGAGTATATAAAAAGCAGGAGGAGGTGGCGAGCATATAAGGAGTGGGAGGAGTTGGGGAGTGTATAAGGAGCAGGAGGAGGTGGGGAGTGTATAACGAGGAGATGGGGGAGGAAGTGGGGAGTCTATAGAAAGCCTTTCCAGAGGCAGAAAGAGCCAATCTGAGCTGAGTCATTAGAGACAGGCCATTCTGCTCTGAGCCCAGCTCTCCTCATTCAGACAACAACTCAACAAGCTCAGCAAACACACATTAACACAGCTACCTTTCACATCACAGTTGTTCCTATTGGTACACACACACACACACACACACACATTTTAGCACACAGCCTTCCTTGTTGACAAGCATCTTCCCCAGCCTTAGAAGGGCTTCGCTGGGGTGAGTGAAGCAGCAGCTGGCTGCTATTTGAGTCCAAGTGTCCTTGGTGAAGCCTTGATGCTCATGGCTTTGAGGAGGTTCTTAAAGCCCAGAGGCATGTGGGACCATCGATGACGGCACCACCACGCACCTGGAAATATTTCAGCTTCTCGGGCATACAAGGCAGGTCAACTGCTACTCCAAAAAGATACCAGGAATAGGAGGCCATTCCGACAAACCCCACGTTGCCAAGGCCCTTTAGTAAACCCCCCCTCTACCTCAGCTCCTCTGTGCAAACCAACTCTGTTTTAATGGCAACCTGCTCTCGGGAAGTTACCTCACATCGGTCACTCCGAAATGACTTCCTCTGGCCGTCGTTCATTTCAGGAATGACAGTGACTGGAATCTTTCGCAAACGACTTTTGAACTTGACCCGTTGATCATTGTTCACAACTTAAAAGAAATCCAGAACCAAGGTGCTGTCTGATCAATGCACCTGCTCTACTCTGTGTTTTGATGTGTATATTGCAGTGCTTTGATGTCTGTATTGTAGTGTGACAGTTTGTTTCTTTTATTGCCTTTGTGTGCAATAGCATTTGTTTGTCTGTAATCTGAATATATACTTCAACAGCTTGTGTGGCATTGTGGTGTTTGGTGTTGTAACTGAATGCCCTTGGCCAGGTCGTGAATGAAAATTACGAACAAACGCGATGTCCTCCTGGTGACTCCCCTCAAACAGTGTGGGGTCTGGTGAGGTCTAGCAAAGCTTAGCATGGCTGTACTGTGCATGGAGAGCCCTCATCCCCAAGCGGGCCCCAGCAGACCCAATGAGCCCCATACACAACTGAAGGCCCAGCGCTCTGGGTTCAGAACGCTTGTCAGAGCTAAGTACAGTTTGACCTGATGAGATTATTCCCATGTCGAGACAGAAGCTTTGGCCCAGCCCCCAGTGGACACCGGCTGTCCCTCGGCTGTCCCCCGCTAGGCCGCAATGAGGCCCCCTGGTGGTGGGGTAATTAAAGCACCACAGCATCCCCCGGTTCCACAAATCCCCAGGCCACCGGCCCCCAGCCCCAGACAGGACCAGCTTCGCTCCCAAATCCCCCGAGAAAGGCCCTGGAGCCACGGGAGAGCCTAATCCTGTTTGAAACCATCGGGAACCGCTCCGGTCGCGGCCGGAAGACGGAGAGGAGGGGACGGAGGACAATAGCCCAGCAGAGAGCGAGGGAGAGGAGGAAGAGGGGGAGGGAGGTGAAGCTCAGGGTTCCAGTATTCATCATTTCTCCAGGCCTGTTTCTCTCACTCCTCTTGTTGCGGTTTTTGTGGGAAAGTCTACAGAAACACCCTGTCCACTGATTCCATATCAGGGCATCACAGTGTAGGACACATCTAGAAAATATTGATTTATACTTGTTTTCTTTTTTCTTCCTTTACTTATTGTATTTTTGAGGAGTTGTATGTAGTTTCTGGCACTGTGGCAGTTTCTGATTACAGTAATTCATGAGGCATTGATAATAACTCAAACGAAAGTCAAAAATCGATAAATGACTTGTTTTTTTATTTGTTTTGGCAACAAGTAATCTTTGGAGATTTTAATATCTTCATACATGTCTGAGTTATCATTATACATCCATTTCAGTGAATTCGACAATGTTATTTATGATGTTAGGTATGTAATTACCTAGGACGAAAGCTTGAATTCCCTTTCCCATCCTGCATATGAAACAAAGCCAGACATTACACAACTCGTGTGATGTAAGTTAATAATGTCACAATACACAAAGGATTTGGGGGAATTCAAACCAGTAAGGTTCTGGTTAAATGGATTGTTCTGAAGTATTACTAGCTAGGATCGCTAGCAGAATCACGCTCCTGTCCCAAATGACACACTAATCCACACAGACTGCACACTATATCCAGGGAATGGTTTGTTGTGCACTACTTATTAAGGAATAAGGTGTCATTTGGGACAATAGTGTGAGTACCTAGTTGGGACATAACAGACACTGAGGGCCCCGTGGCTGTGGGTTTTTGGAACAGGTGTCCAGTTAAGACTTGTTCCACATGGGTCATGTAACCCGGCTCAATAGAAACACGGCACCAGCCGTGCAAACGACCCGCGACCCGTGAAAACAAAGCCCTCGATGGCTCTCGGAAGGCGTGTTCCTCGACACAGGTCCGAGACAGGTCCGGTCTCGGCTCCGAGACAAGCAGACGTCGTAGCTCTGTTGAGCGTGTGGATATGAACACATCGAATTGGATTAAAAGACAAGAGGCGGCGCCGAGAGTGACTTCGGTGCTGGAGGCCCAGAAGCCCATACCCAAGAACACCGATCATCAAAAGCAATCGTGATGTTCCACTGCTGAACATGTTATTGAGAAGGAGTCTGTACGGACATGTTCCTCTGCCCTGATGAGCTCAAACCTGACCCCATCTCCCTTTACACACACACACACACACACACACACACACACACTAATGTCAACATCCTTATTCCAGATTCCCAACTGAAATCCTAACCCAAATCCTAATCGAAAATGCAGTAACCATTATGTCCAAATTCAACCTAGACATAACACCTCACTCAATACCTAACCAGTAATGCTTTAACCTGAAAGTAATTCCAGCGTAATGCCTAGTTGTCTGTTATTCTCTGAACCTCTCAGCCACAGTCTCATTTTCCCCTATTCAGGATCTGCCAAATAACTTGTGAGTACAGATTCTTGCAGGTTTTACCATCTTTGTGAGTAATTCAGGTCCCCACACGCACACATAGACCTGAATCACACACACACAAATACACGTGCACACTGACACACATGTGCACTCATAGCCACACTAATTCCCTATCTCGGGGGTACAGAATAGTAACCAGGGCAACACAATGGCTTGTCTCCCTCGTCTCTCTCCACATAGGGGGTTCTGCCCACCTCATGATGCACACACACAGACTCCCCAAGCCTCGGCACCTGCACAGTGTTCCATACTGTGAGGTGCAGAGACTTTGTGAGGGGGTTAGGGTAGGGGAAAAGGGGAGAAAGGGGAGAACCTTTTTGTCTAACTGTGAGAGTGTGTTGCCCAAGACTGTTTAGAAGAAGTTCCTGGCTGACTCCAGAATGGATGATTTCCCTACGGAGAACATTTCAGGTTCGGTCACTAGGCCTGTCTGTGCTAAAAATATTGTAACTTCAATGTATTTTTAAGGGGACTGGACGCTCAAGAAAACCCACACTGTTTTCCACTTGTTCACCATCGCCCCCTTCAGCTCAATGTAAAATGTTTTGCGACAGATCGGGGTTGGACCCCAGTGCAGAACCAGACACGGGTAGTTCAAAAATAAGAGTAACTGATTGAGACGACGGGAAAGGCAGGACCTGGTCTGGGGCAGGCAGAGGATCACAGATCAGTGAAAGTAAAGCCCAGACAGATGGCAGGCAGGACCTTCAGACACAGGCAGGTAATCGAAGAATGGCCACTGGAGGCACATAGGACACAAGGAACACAAGGACGCCTGGCAAAAACACAGGAAACAGGATAAACAAAAGAATAATCACCCGGTTTTGCTCACTGAATTCTCTGATCAATCAACACCCCCAAGGGGCAGAGCTGGCAGGTTCCGGACCATTCCGGAGGAAGCCGGCAGGGTCAGTCCCGCCTCTGCACTGCTGCTTCCCATCAGGAGAGGCATATAAAGGCCCTGGTAAAGCAGACTGGGGCAGAAGCTGGGTAGACGCTGAAGGGAACAGTAGGGGTAGAGTAAATAACGACTAGTTCAGCTGCTTTTGCCTCACTGTTTCTGCTGAGGTAACGTCCCTAGTGTGTGTACATTTGTATGTTTTTTCTATGACTACCCAGTGTGTTCAGATTGATGTATGATTTAGGATTGATTACAACATTAATGGAAAGGTATAGTTGTACCCCAACAACAGGATGGTGTGGCCATTTACCAGTCTTAAAAATTGCTAATGTGAGTAGAACTCTCATTTGCTATCTCGTTATTTTCTAGACCTCTGATTGGTCAACTACATCATATTCTAAGAGTTTTTAAAAAGCTTGTTTAGAGGTGTTTTTCGTAAAAGAGTTTTGTTTGCAGTTTATGATTTGGGCAAAAATAGAAGAATATTACGAGTCAAGAAATTTGGGGGGGTTGATTTAACAGAAAAAAAAGGCATGGGTGTGACAGTTGGGGTTGTGGTTTGTTTGGTAAGGTGGCAGGGTTGCTGTTGACAAAATTATAACTTGGTGTTGGCCAGGATAAACCACACATCACCAGGCAGACCCCCCCACACACACACCACACACACACACACACACACACACACACACACACAGATCCACCCTACTCCACCACTCACTTCTTTAACACACACATCTCAGACGCCCAGCTATTCCATGTCACACATCTAGCTGACACTCCAAACAGAAATGGAAAACGTATGCACACAGACTGTTCCCAACGCCGCTCTAACAAAGACCAGTCTCCCTGTCATCCAGACACACACACCCACCCAAACACACACACACACACACACACACCGACACAGCAGCACAGCTCACTGATGTCCTCCTGATTAATGGAGGAATCACTGATGGAACTCAGCCCATGTTACAGATAGAGGCCAGGTCTATTATTGGCTGTATATGACAAGGGGAGAGAAATGGACAAGAATGGGAGAGGGGAGAGAATAGAAGAGGCGAGCAGGAGTGCGGAAATGAGAGAGGAGAAACGAGAAAGTGGAGGGGGGAGGAGAGAAGATGTGAGGAACGGAAAGGAGGGGAGAGGAGGGGGGAGGGGAGGAGGGCAATGGACGGGAGAGGAGGAGAGAGAGGGGAGAAGTGAGGAGGTTAGGGCAGCGGAGAGGCAGGGATCGTATTGGGAGGAGAAAAGAGGGGAGGGGTGATTAGAGTAGGCAGGAGAAATGAAGGGAGGGGAGGGGAGAGGTAAATAGGGTAGGGGAGGAGAGGGAGGAGAAGGGGAGGGAAAAGGAGAGCGTGCAGGGAGCCACATTCCAGGAGAAACGGACGAATCAACAGGCATGAAATTCATTTCTTCCATGGCTGCATCTGTCTCTCCTAATCAGAACCTGGATGACAATTCAGTCACCCACTTCGTCGCTTCTCTCATTCTGCCTCCTTCATTCCTCTCTCCCACCCCTCCCCCGTTCTTCCTTTCCATTCCTCTACTCCTCCCCTTACTTTCCTCCTCGTTCTCACCCCCTTCTTCCTTTCTCCTCATCCTCCACTCCACATTACTTGGGTCTCTGGGCCTCCACCTCATTAGCCAGAACAGAAAACAATTAACAACACTAAGATTACTGTAGTGGTCATGAAGGAGCTAATGACCTGGTTACCCCACACCGCCACACACACACACACACACACACACACACACACACACA
>JACXGJ010017015.1:0-11654 GCA_016801105.1 Esox niger
GAGAGAGAGAGAGAGAGAGAGAGAGAGAGAGAGAGAGAGAGAGAGAGAGAGAGAGAGATCACATCCACCATCATTATGTAAATATTAATACCAGCACAAAAATATTTATTTCCAGCACCCTTTATTCCCTGCTCATTGTACTATTTTCTCATCAGTCTTACTATGTTGTTGTTTGGTTTATTATGTGTATTTTTGTGTACTGTATATTGCAGTCGGTGACTCTTGTTGAGCATCCTTGGTTTGTCTTTTATGAGGAAACACATCGTGAGTCTATAATCCGGAGTCAGATTCTTCGTATGTTTACACATACCTGGCGAATGAATCTGATTCTGATTCATAGATGATCATGATGCATGTTGATGCATGGTCATTATCCACTCTCACTTGCTTGGTGAGCATCAAACAGAGAGCATCAATGACTTCAGTTATCAGAACAATTCAAACTGAAACTACTGAAGACACAATGAAGCTGTCCAAATATCATGAATTGACGTACTGTGATGATTTAATGACTTGATGAATTGTGGATGATCTAAGGAGCCTTTTGAACCTGCTTTTACAGATTACATTTTTTTTCTCTTTAGGGTGAAAAGGGGTCTACTGGGGAGCCTGGCATGGAAGGAAAACCTGGAGTAAATGTAAGGTGTTACATTTTATCCCATGATAGTAATCCATTATTATGTTTTATTTAAGAACATAGTTGGTTGCCCTAAAAAAGATAAGGCACTGTTAATTATTAGCTGTTTATTCAAATGCACAATATAATGATATTAATCATTGTAAAATATAAGGTTGCTTAAAAACCTGTCAGGTGCTATTTTTAGTCTTCTGCTCCTACCCCGAGCTAAAAATATACAACGGTTGCCCGTATAAATGTGCATGTTTATTTAGCTTGGATGACTTTTGGAAGGCGCTCAACCAGGTTAATTAAGTTTGACCTATTTACTCGTTTTTTTGGGTCCAATTTCTTACCTGCCCCAGAATTTATTCCTCCTCCGTTCGTGCTATTATTAGATTCTGTTTTTTTATTTAAAGCTACCATGTGATATTAGCAGACACCTGAGAAGACCGAATGTCTTGTAGGCACGACTAACCATGTGAGCAGGTATCATTTTTCTGATACTAGACCTATTACCATGTGACCCTCCTTGGTGGAAGTATACACCAATATTACCCTGGTGACATGTTGCACTGTATAGCTGGAGAGGTGTAAGGTGACAGAAAAATAACATGTTCAGTCGCTATATAAAACCAATGACCGCAGCTACACTGTATATCACAGGAACAGTCGTTTCTATTCATTGAACCTTTAAATAGGCAGCGCTTGTGAAAACCAGATTTTCCAGATTCCAATTTTTACCGACTATGGGGTGTAGTGACACCCTGAGAAATCCTGAGAGTTGCATCGTGGTTCGTTTGGTCCACATCATGACCTCACAATGTGATGGGATTATAATAGGTTAATGACTTTCAAGGGGAGTTGTCTAAACCATATTATCAACCAATCAGGGCTGTGTATGTAAACATCTTCAAATGTGTTGGTTCCCACATGATGAGACTGGGCATTTGAGGGGATAAAGGAATATATTTAGTATATTAATAAAAATATATTTTATTGATATGCATATTCACACACGAGTAAGTTTAAATTGGAACTGAAACGATTTATATTATGAAAATTTGGCTTTTGTGTGAGAGCTCTAGTGAATTATTTTTTTTGTCTGTTTGGGTGTTTTGGTACGTTATCAGCAGAGTTTTTTTTTTTACAATTCTCAGCTGACTCTATCACCATTTACAGTCACCATCATCCACCAGCCTCTGACGACCTCTCTCCTCTCAAACTGTGACTTGACACTCTCCACAGATAATGCAGTGCTGAATGACTTGGCCTTAGTTGGTTGAGCTCTTGAAGCGCTATAATATTTCTATACAATGAATATTATGTGTTACATTTGGCAAACTGCATGACATCGTTGTCTCCCCAACCTTTTCTCTGTGGTCAGCCTTGCTGCATTCAGGTGTAGTTTCACGTTGTTGTGTAGAGTAGCTTTACAGGCAATTACTAAGCATGTGTTTTTCCTATAGACGTTCTCACTGTGATTAGCCTTGTAACCTGCAACCCAAGCCCATGGTGAAAGCCACGGCTGTGATTTGCTGAGTCAGTGGAAACTTTGCGAGCAGCATTTTCGGTACCCTCCACGGCATTCATTGGGCTGGGCTACTCAGGACGTCTCCATTACCACATCGGGTTACTCAGGAGCTTTGAAGGCCTGCCATTCAACATATCAACAGTTCACCCACACATGAAACGGCACACGTTGAATATGGCACCCTACTCCCTATATAGGGGACATTGTTTCACCGGGCTCTGCTCAAAATAGTGCACTGCACATGGAACAGGTCACAATATAGGATGCTGTTCAAACCGTACCAATCAAATACTGATGTGTTTGTTCACAGCAGGTGTCGTCTAGCAACTAAGTGTTTTCTGTAACTTCGAGGTTGTAGCTTTCTTACCCTCTTTCTGTCACACATCACATGTATGTTGTTTGGAGTAATAAACCATGTTGCTTAAAGTTGTTCTCTGGAATAATCCCAACTCCTGTCTAAAGTAAGAGCCTTTACCGCCATCAAGGCAGACACTTTGGTTAGGAGGCAGTTTGTGTGTCCCAAATACCAACCCTATTAGCATGCTACCTTTGGCTTGGGCCCTCTGATCACAAAAGTTGTGTAATGTTAAGGGAAGAGGGTGCCAATCAGGACTAAGACAGCAAGTTAGTAAACATAATTAGTCTGCTGCCTTTAGAAGTTCTCTCCATTTCTCTCTCTCCCCCTTCGTCAGTATCTCTCTCGCTCTCTTTTCCACTCTCCCGCTCTTCCCATCTCTCACATTCTCTCGCATCTCTTTCTGCTGTACATTCTCCCTCTCTCTTAATCTCTCTTGCTTGTCTCTCTCCTCCCTCTCTTGCTCGCCCACACTCTATTTCTCTCTACTGAATCTCTCTGGCTCTGTGGTTCTCTCTCCCGGACTACCCCTCTCTCTCCCACTCTCCTCATTTCTGTTTCCCTCTTCCCTCTGTCCCTCTTCCTCCCCCTAATTATTTTCCTGCTGTATTGGGAGTAGCAGTTGTTTGTGTCCTGGTGTCTCTATCTTTGAATGTGTTTAGGTGAGTTGCCTTATTTTGTTTGTTGGGGCCCTGGTACAACCGGGGAGAAGGATGCTCTGTACTGCGTATATGTGTGTGTGTGTGTGTGTGTGTGTGTGTGTGTGTGTGTATGTGTGTGTGTGGGTGGGTGTGTGTGCCTTGTTTGTGTTTGGTGAGGCCCGGACTCGGAGCGAACAGGGCAGAGCTCCGTGTGTAATTAGCAGGGCTAGTGTGCACAGCTCCCTGCAGTGTTCTCAACCGATGCTGCTGCAGGAGACACAAAGAGGCAGGAGAGAGAACATCTTTACACCCCCTACACCAACCAACTGCAGGAGATGGAGAGAGAGAGACAAGAGAGAGAGGGTCTGTACACCCCCTACACCAACCAGCTGCAGGAGATGCAGATAGACAATAGAGAGATGGTCTGTTCACCCCCTACACCAACCAACTGCAGGAGACAGAGAGACAAGAGTGAGACGGTCTGTACGCCCCCTACACCTACCAGCTGCAGGAGATGGAGAGAGACGAGAGAGAGACTGTTTGTTAGCCCCCGACACCAACCAGCTGCAGGAGATGCAGAAAGACAAGAGAGAGAGGCCATCTTTACGCCCTCTACACCAACCAGCTGCTGGAGACGCAGACAGTCGAGAGAGACCATCTGTAAACCCCTGAGAAGACCAGGGCTCACAGCCTCACAGTGGTTCAAACGTAAATGCCCTGCCTATCGGAGCTTCCTGATTCCATCCGGTTTGTTGGACCAGAAGGGCTGCGGGGAGGGAAAATGGTCCACTCTCCCTTTGATCTCTTCCTCTGGGCCCCTCTCTCTGCCCATCCATCTCTCTTTAAGTGGACTACTCGTAGGGCCGTGGAACAGGGGGGCCTGGAGGAAAAGGTCCATTCTCTCCCTAAAGACACAATTAGCTTCAGTACAGAGGGGACCTGGAGATCAGCAACATACAATACATAATTCAGAGTAACATCACCGCATCCTCTGTTCAGCTGGTCCATACCGTCACAGCCTCAACCCTCAGATCTAGGTTCACATATTGTCTTTGAAATGAAATCCAATAATGTGAAAGTCTGTCTTGCCTGCCAGCAGAGGTGTTTAGAGTTAGCTGTGCAGAGGCTGGCAAGCTGTATCAGGCCCTAAAGAAAGTAATTTTAGTATTTTTACAAAGATTTTATCAAACAGTATATTGGGTCAGGGTAGATCTATAATAGCAGGCATTTGTACAGTGGAATAAAAAATGTATTCATTTAATTCAGATCTTCACATGTGCCTTTGTTGAAGAGATATTCTCATCTCATTAACTGACAACAGTCCTGACAATTGCAGGTCTTTCTGGGGACCTCAGGCTTAAGTTGGGGTATCTAACATCTCAGTAGAAATATACCCAATTGAATTTACCCACCAAATGAACAAGCATGTAGAATTTGGCCCTCTGAATTACCTAGTCTACTCCATAGAATTTAGCAAATATATGGACAGGTCTGAAGAATTGACCCACTGAATGACCAGGTCCATCCGGAAGAATTGACCCACTGAATGACCAGGTCTCTAGGATCAACCGACTAAATGACCATATCTGCCCAGTAGTAAAGGGCTAGTTCAATGCCTTCAGTTGACAAGCTTGCTAGCGAGTTAACTAGCGACAAAGGCAAACTTAGCCTTCTTCCCTACTCAACAATATTTCCTTCCTTGGCAGACCAACTTCTTTAAAACTATCACCACATTGTAGGTCTATCAAACAGAGCTGTTTGAAGAGCTCAGTAGGCTTCCTAACATCAATGGTCTTGGTGCAGAGGCCCTGAAAGAGGGTTTTGCCCCTGCCAACTTGAGCCAAGGCAGGACCCAAAGAGCTCTGTGTAGAAAGTCAACAGTCTGCCAGCTGACAACAGTGATTACATCCCAACAATTGGTTCACAGCCACACGATTCCACTTTGAGGCTGCGGTCTATAAATCTACAGTGCTCTCATTCGGTCATTCCCTTCCCCCATCAAACTTTTCCAAAGGTATCCAAGGAAGCCTCTACATGGTTGGTCTTTGTGAACGATTGGCTGGTGGCAAAGGCGTCACGGGAACACGTGGCAGTAGACACGTGAATATTGATTTTCTCATGGTCGTTCACTGGGTTTCACGGCGAACTAGCAGAAATGCTGCCTGACAGCCTGCGCAGAGGCACATCCCGGCTGGTGGTTGAGCCAGCCTCTTCCCTGGGGTAGTGGGCTCTGTGCAGTGGCAACTCAACAGGGGAAGTGTGGCTCAGAGCCCCCAGTGCATAAATGACTATCTTTCTATCACCAAGGCATTTCTGTCTGACACTGTCAGGCCAGCGCGTTCGGGTCCGTACTGACGGCAGGATGATGGGGTAACATCAGCGTTCAGGGGAGCACCAGGTACCTCTGGTTATTAACTTTGAGGGGCGTGGCCTGTACTAATGCAGAGCTGTGTGCATTGATGCTTCAGGTGACCTGCATTTTCCTGTCTGGTTGTGGTGACCACACCCCTCGCTGGTCTCCTGAATTTGGAAAGTGTTTGTCAAGTCTGATATAGATCATTGCTGGATTGGATCATTGAATTATCTCTTCTTCTTCAACCCTTATAGCCAATAGGGTTATTTATGATCAAGGTTTTTTGGGACAGAGGAGTATCTAAAGAGCTATGGGAGGGAATTAGTTTCTCTGTTTCTAAAACATCCTGATTTGTTAAAGAGGAACGTAATCATCTTCAGCAAATATGATGTTCTGTGATACACAATAGTTGGTCCACATCAGCATTTACCCAAGGCTGTATGTTAAACCCTTTTTGCCTACATTTACCCAAGGCTGTATGTTAAACCCTTTTTCCCTACATTTACCCAAGGCTGTATGTTAAACCCTTTTTCGCCTACATTTACCCATGGCTGTATGTTAAGCCCATTTTGCCTACATTTACCCAAGGCTGTATGTTAAGCCCTTTTTGCCTACATTTACCCAAGGCTGTATGTTAAGCCCTTTTTGCCTACATTTACCCAAGGCTGTATGTTAAGCCCTTTTTTAGCCCACACTTAACCCAGGCTGTATGTTGACTCCATTTAATCTCCACTTATCTAAGGTTCCACGTTGAACCCCTTTTATTCTCACTCCTGTGGACGTCATCACCCATTCCTCCTCTCCTCAATTTCAAAGAGTAACTTGCCGCTGGTCTGAATCTGTCACCTGTAACAAGGCTTGCTTTAAATTTAGCCTGTCAATAATGTCGTGGCTCATTTATCACCATCCGTCATCTGTTCACACGCACCTGTGTATATTTGTATGTGTGTGTTTGTATGTGTGCGTGGGTGTTTGTGCCTGCTCTCAGGGCCCCTTTATTCACAGGAATTTATTTCAGCTGTCGGTCCTCTTTCACCTGTCACCACCCTGACATAAAGAGGCCTGACTGACTTACATTCAGGAGCATCTTTCCAGACACGCACACACAATGGCAATGGTCATCAAAATTGATGGAAGGTCAATAACACTGTTCAGACACATGTAACATCTGTAAAATGTGTGTCGATCTTGTAGCCCCTGATCTACTGGGCATGCTGGGTTAAAACAGGCACGCTGACCGGTCATAACATGTTTTCCAAAATGCAGCCAGGAATCACACGTCCAAATAAAAATAATTTGCTCTGATAATTGGGTTAGCGTAGCTATTGAACGGTTTGGATCGAGGCATATTTATCGAATCATTTGACACACTGGTTTTGCCACAGAGCTCCGGGTGAATGGTTTCTTTAGGACCAATTAAATGGTTGAAAATGAGCAAGCCCTGTTTGCCTGGGGCACTGGGACGTGCAAAAAGCTAATTTGCCTGTTACATTCGTGGTCAAATCCATTCATCTTGTGCCAACAGCGGATCTGTGTTCTGAAATGCAATCATACCACGCAATATTACCATTTATGAAATTGTCACAGGCCTTTTTTTTTTAACAGACTAGCTGAAAATAAGTGAAACTTTGACAAATTTTCCACTGAATTATAATAATTTGCTGAAAAGAAATACTCCATGGCAATCTAAGTGCAGGCTCAGAGGGCAAGTGATTTCGCTGTCAGTCTCAATTAATAAAGATGTAGAACATTTCGGGGGCCTCGCCTCAGTTCTCGCTCACCTCGATTAGCTTTACAGGCACTCCAGCCTTAAATGAAATAGCTGTATGTTGTGAAAATCAACTAGATAATAGATTTGTATCTAGCTTTCATAGAAATGTGAGATCCAACTTGTTTGTTCGGTGGACTATTTAAAGTAAAAAGCATTGCGGCATTTAATAGCAACAAAAATCTAGATTTTTAAGTCGTAAAAAAAAGATTGTGGTTGGTAGTCATATGAATATTGTCTGCTAATATTTCGAAAATATTTGCTTGAGTCAAAATGGGAAGATAATTTAAACATTTCTGAAATACTGGCAAAGGAAAGCAACAGGTACATTTTCAAGTGGGTGTGGCCTGCACAGTCATACTGTGACCTGGACAAGAGACCTATTTCACTTCCCTGGTCTTCATTCGGTATTTAGAGTCTTACTTCCTCCAACATGTTCTGGAGACAGATCTGTGATTGGTTGATTCACTGGAGAGGGCGTGGCTTACGTTCCAACTCGGAAGTCAGTAAACACGTGTATGTAAGTGTTAGCATTAAAGTATGGTAATGATTAAACGTAGCGTTAGGATAAGTGTGAGTTTCAGGGTCAGGGTACGGACAATCACCTTGATCAAAGGTCAACTTAGAGCATTCAGTCCCTGAATTAATCAACCAATCATGCTAGTTTCTGCCTTCAGGACAGATCTGCATCCAAGTAATGTTAGCGCAAATGAAACTTCAGCGTGCTCCTCATTCACACCTTTTCACTAGCCGAAGAATCCTCTATTTCTCTAATGTTTCGCGTCTTGTTCCCAGGGTTTGAAAGGAGACCCGGGAAGGTCTGGCCCTATTGGCCCCAAAGGTGATAAAGTAAGTGACAATACCAATACCTTAACTATGGTGTTGCCTAATATACTAATATTGTACAGTCCTGTACAGATGCCAAGGAGTTGGCACCATATGGGTTAAGATGGCGGCTAACGGAATTAACTTTAAATCAGTAGTTACGTTTACTAAATATTGCATGCGATTTAGGTCTCTTGCAATTAGCAAGTTTCGCACGTCAACATTGTTGATGTCGATTAGGACATTTTACTTGTCAGTGTTGTGGCGGTGGATGAGGATATTTCACTCGAAGATTTTTCTGTGTCAGTTACTCGTTCGGGGAAACTTGTGTTCTGCCATTAGAAACAGCACCAGCTGACAAGACACCGGCCAGGCAACACGCCCGATCCTTTGGCTTGGCAAGCTGGTCTATTTGAATTGTTCCACCGGTCAATTCACCAAACACGGTCAACAACGTTAGACAGGAACTACTATTGCCATAACACACATTAGAAACGTGATCTGCTGCTAATCTCAGAGCGCAGTGCTTGTCCAGTGTCCAATGCATTTCTGATCAGCGGCCAGACGTGTCGTTGGGTCGTTGTTTGCTGTTGATTGATAAGTTCATCAGGGCAATGGCGTGCGCGTCACGGACACGACGTGTGTAGCAAACACACAACGCTTCCACCCTCTAGCTTCACTAATGACCAGGGGCAAATTATTTATTGTTTGTTCAGAGGTAATGGTCTCCTAATTACCCTCTTGGAAAATACAGAAAAAACTTTGAGTGTGTGCGTGTTGGTGTGTAACAAGGATTTGTCTATTTAAACGTTTACAAAAGTCATGTTAGAAGGTCCACACTAGTCCAGTAAGCAGGGAATGTAAAGCATTAAGACCCTATAAGACTTTAGATGCAACACTTCAGAGAAACTGGGATAAAAAAAAAAAAAACGTATAGACTGAAAGTGAATTAGAATTAGACCAATAGGTCGTATGGCATCTAAAAATATATAAAAACCTGGCCAGGGTTTTGGTTTATCTCATGTTACAGTGGGGTGTATTTGCTGTGTGACAGATGAAACGTTTGCATTTCTCTAATTAGTAAATATCTTTCATATCCACACACGTGCGCACACACACTCATGCTTTCCTTTCCTTTGCTGGCTGTTTTGTTCTCAGAGCTGCGGTGTGATTGTGAGGTAATTGTAAGTGCTTCTTCTAGCCTTGAAGTTCTAATGAGCTATCTGTTTGTTTCGCTGGAAAGGAGAGAGAGAAAGAGAAATGTGAAAGTGAGAACACCAAGTGACCGTCTTTGTTATCCCAGTTTGGCAGGCAGCGAGCGGAGGAAGGTGGGAGAAAAACTACAGCTCTAAAAACCGTAATGAGTCCAACTGTCCCCAAGTAGGAAGGGCTATGACATGTGTTTACACAAACGGGGCATGCACTACGAAAATACTTTTTCTTAGCCCTCCAGGTCAGGTTTACTCTGTCTAACGGCTCCAGGTTTGACCGAAGACGTTTGCACCACGCTTGCGAGTCAAAAACTCAGTTTTCGTCCACGGCTGTTATGCGAGGATGTTGTCCTGTTGCCTTAGTGATAATTACAATTACACCCTGCTGTGGCTGCGTTGAGAGACAGGTAGTCTGGCTGCTAAGCGCGTCGTTGGCCACCTGAGAGGTAGCCGTGTCGGTTGCTCGTGTGTATACCATATGCCGCGGTATTTGCACTAGGCCCGCGGTTGCTCCGAAAAGTCACTTAAGCGTTGACCTAAATGTAAATGTAGCGCTCAAGTTTTCGTGGTACCACCGCGTTGTGTCTTTGTTCGGGACAGATCGTACAGTAGGCGGGAGTGTGATTATACAATGAGGCTACGTTTACATTTGCTGCATCATGTGATCATGGGAAAGTTACTTTGTTTCTGCACCGAGTGTGTCAGTGTTACTTGGCGTGGCGTGTTAACCAAACACGCCCGCTTCGTGGATGAATTGTGTTAACAGAGCAAAAGCTTTTTACGTGGCGTTTTTTTGACCCGTGCTTATTTTACCGTCAGTCAGATCTGATAACAGCATGTTAACCATCTGCTTCGCTCTCTCCGGATAGAACAGAAAGGACACACATACACATTGCCCGACAGGAAGAACAATCATCAGTCATTTTTCCCATCCTGACACATATTTATATTTTACCACAGCCGTATCCCGGACTCTGGCCAATAGGCTGCCTTTGAGGTGCCTGCCAGGCTTGGCCTCAACCACCATTAGTAGTGTTTGCTCTTCCCTGCCTCGAGCACCAGGTGGGCAGGTCTTGCAGTTTCACAACCCTTCCATTGTCTCCGTTGTGCCAGGTGGGCAGGTCTTGCCGCTTCACAACCCTTCCATTGGTTCTGTAACACCAGCTGGGCGGGTTTAGCGGTTTCACCACCGTTCTATGGGTTCTGTTGTGCCAGGGAAGCTCAATGAAGCCCAGATATTTGGTGCTTGAATTTATTTGTAATAGTATTGGAATCCAGGTCCACTCACATACGTACTGAACAGACTAACAGTGATGCACAGGGATTTTAACCTCTACCGACCCCTCAGTGCATGTTCAATCCCTCCCCCAAGTGCTGCCTCACAGCAAGATGTGAAGGTAATCTCTTCAGACATTTATTTGGTCTGGTAACACACTCTGGCTTGATTTCTCGCTGCCCTGAATATTAATTTCAAAATGGGAAAAGCCAGAATGTGTACATGTCATGTAATATTCTGTGTTACACGAAACGGTCCATATCAGAGTCAATAGGCTGCTGATGAATTAATGATGTGTTAAATGTTAAACGCAATCGTTTGTCTCTTACACAGGGGGATATGGGTGCCCAAGGCCCCCCAGGGCCAACTGTAAGTATGCCCCATTTTAGACGTCTGTCTTCCGACTCCACACACACGCATACGGACACACTGTGATACAGTATGGTTAAGTTCCAGACTGTGGAATGGGCCCCCCAGCAGGGGACGGGAGGGGGGATGCTAAGATGCTCAGGTTCACGTTACCATCCACCTCTGTGCTGTCTGGGAGGGCAGGCAAGCTGAGGCTGGGCAGCGGTTGATGTGCGTGGTTAACCCCCTTTCCCCACACCTCTCCTGGGGCTCGGAAAGCGGGCAGACAGACAGACAGGCAGAGGCTGGTTTAGAGGTCCGTGGGGAAGGAATGAGTTGGTGAGGCGGCGGAGGTGAGGAGGAGGTGAGGAGGAGGTGACAGGCAGCATCCGGGTGGACCTACATTGAGAAGATGAGACGGTGTGCTTTTCTCTCTTTCCTTCTTTCCTCTCCCTCTCTCTCACTCTTCATCTCCTCTCCTGGAACATCAAGCAGGGAGTTTACATCTGTTTGAAAAAATGGGCCGTGCTGTGTCCTCTCTAACCCGGTCCCATGCTCCATGTGTCCAGTAGATCCTCACTCTCTCTAAACGGACCGTGTCCTGTGTCCTCTCTAACCCGGTCCCATGCTCCATGTGTCCAGTAGATCCTCACTCTCTCTAAACGGACCGTGTCCTGTGTCCTCTCTAACCCGGTCCCATGCTCCATGTGTCCAGTAGATCCTCACT